>CM044354.1:189850885-189855885 GCA_024294585.1 Vipera latastei
CCTAACCCCTAACCCTAACCCTAACCCTAACCCCAAACCCCTAACCCCCAACCCTAACCCTATCCCTAACCCCAAACCCTAACCCTAACCCTAACCCTATCCCCAAACCCTAACCCTAACCCTATCCCCAAACCCTAAACCTAACCCAACTCCAAACCCTAACCCTAACCCCAAATCCCTAACCCTAACCACAAACCCTAACTCCAAACACTAAGCCTAACCCTTACGCCAACCCACAACCCCTAACCCTAACCCCAAATCCCTAACCCTAAGTCCCAACCCCAACCCTATCCCTAACCCTAACCCTAGCCCCAACCCTAACCCAATCCCTAACCCCAAACCCTAACCCTATCCCCAAACCCTAAACCCAAACCCCCAACCCCAACCCTAACCCTAACCCCAAATCCTAATTACAAACCCTAACCCAAAACGCCAAACCCCAACCCCCAACCCTAACCCCCAACCCCAACCCTAGCCCTAACCCCTAACCCCAACACTAACCCCTAACCCAAACCCTAACCCTAACCCCTAACCCCTAACCCCCAACCCCAACCCCAATCCCCAACCCCTAACCCTAACCCCTAACCCTAAACCTAACTCTATCCCTAACCCCAAACCCTAACCCCAAACCCTAACCCCAAACCAACCCCAAACCCGAAACCCCAACCCTAACACTAGCCCTAACCCTAACCCCTAACCCAAACCCTAACCCTAACCCCTAACCCTAACCCTAACCCTAACCCTAACCCCAAACCCTAGCCCCCAACCCCTAACCCTATCCCTAACCCCAAACCCCAACCCTAACCCTAACCCCCAACCCCCCATCCTAACCCTAACCCTATCCCTAACCCCAAACCCTAACCCTAACCCTAACCCTATCCCCAAACCCTAACCCTAACCCTATCCCCAAACCCTAACCCTAACCCAACCCCAAACCCTAACCCTAACCCCAAATCCCTAACCCTAACCACAAACCCTAACTCCAAACACTAAGCCTAACCCTAACGCCAACCCACAACCCCTAACCCTAACCCCAAATCCCTAACCCTAAATCCCAACCCCAACCCTAACCCTAACCCTAACCCTAACCCTAACCCCCAACCCCAACCCCAATCCCCAACCCCTAACCCTAACCCCAAACCCTAACCAACCCCCAACCCTATCCCTAATCCCTAACCCTAACCCTAACCCTAACCCTAACCCTAACCCTAAACCTAACCCTATCCCCAAACCCTAACCCCCAAACCAACCCCAAACCCCCAACCCTAACCCCAAACCCCAACCCTAACCCTAACCCTAACCCTAACCCTAACCCTAACCCTAACCCTAACCCTAACCCTAACCCCAAACCCTAACTCCAAACCCTAATCCTAACCCCAAACCCCAACCCCAACCCGAAACCCTAACCCCAAACCCTAACCCCCACCCCAACCCCAACCCTAACCCTAACCCTATCCCTAACCCCTAATCCTAATCCTAACCCTAACCCTATCCCTAACCCTAAACCTAACCAGAACCCCTAACCCCTAACCCCTAACCCAAACCCTAACCCTAAACCTTAACCCTAACCCTAACCCTTACCCTAACCCCAAACCCTAACCCCCAACCCCTAACCCTAACCCTACTCCAACCCTAACCCTATCCCTAACCCTAGCCCTAACCCCTAATCCAAACTGTAACCCTAACCCCCAACCCCAACCCCCAACCCCCAACCCCAACCCTAACGCCAAACCCTAACACCAAATCCCTAATCCCCAACCCTAACCCTATCCCTAACCCTAACCCCTAACCCTAACCCCCAACCCTAACCCTAACCCTATCCCTAACCCCTAACCCTAACCCTATCCCCAAACCCTAACCCTAAACCAACCCCAAACCCTAACCCTAACCCCAACCCTAACCCCAAACCCTAACCCTAACCCTAACCCCAAACCCTAACTCCAAACCCTAATCCTAACCCCAAACCCCAACCCCAACCCCAACCCGAAACCCTAACCCCAAACCCTAACCCTAACCCTAACCCTAACCCTAACCCTAACCCAAAACTCCAAACCCCAACCCCCAAACCTAACCCCCAACCCCAACCCTAGCCCTAACCCCTAACCCTAACACTAACCCCTAACACAAACCCTAACCCTAACCCCCAACCCCAAACCCCAACCCCTAACCCCAACCCCTAACCAACCCCCAAACCTATCCCTAATCCCTCACCCAAACCCTAACCCCTAACCCTAAACCTAACCCTAACCCTAACCCCAAACCCTAACCCCAAACCCAAACCCCAAACCAACCCCAAACCCGAAACCCCAACCCTAACCCTAACCCTAGCCCTAACCCTAACCCCTAACCCAAACCCTAACCCCTAACCCTAACCCCAAACCCTAGCCCCCAACCCCTAACCCTAACCCTAACCCTAACCCTAACCCTAACCCAACCCTAACCCTAGCCCTAACCCTAGCCCTAACCCCTAACCCCTAACACTAACCCTAACCCTAACCCCAAACCCCTAACCCCCAACCCTAACCCTATCCCTAACCCCAAACCCTAACCCTAACCCTAACCCTATCCCCAAACCCTAACCCTAACCCTATCCCCAAACCCTAACCCTAACCCAACTCCAAACCCTAACCCTAACCCTAACCCCAAATCCCTAACCCTAACCACAAACCCTAACCCCAAACCAACCCCAAACCCGAAACCCCAACCCTAACCCTAAACCCTAACTCTAACCCCTAACCCAAACCCTAACCCCTAACCCTAACCCTAACCCTAACCCCAAACCCTAGCCCCCAACCCCTAACCTTAAACCTAACCCTAACCCAACCCTAACCCTATCCCTAACCCTAGCCCTAACCCCTAACCCAAACCCTAACCCAACCCTAACCCTAACCCCAAACCCCTAACCCCCAACCATAACCTTATCCCTAACCCCAAACCCCAACCCTAACCCTAACCCCCAACCCCCAACCCCCAATCCTAACACTAACCCTATCCCTAAACCCAAACCCTAACTCTAACACTAACCCTATCCCCAAACCCTAACCCTAAACCAACCCCAAACCCTAACCCTAACCCCAAACACAAAACCCTAACCCCAAACCCAAACCCTAACCCCAAACCCTAACTCCAAACCCTAACCCTAACCCTAACCCCAACCCACAACCCCTAACCCTAACCCCAAATCCCTAACCCTAACCCCCAAACCCAACCTTATCCCTATCTCTAACCCTAACCCTAACCCTAACCCTAACCCTAACCCTAACCCTAACCCCAAACCCTAGCCCCCAACCCCTAACCCTATCCCTAACCCCAAACCCCAACCCTAACCCCCAACCCCCAATCCTAACCCTAACCCTATCCCTAACCCCAAACCCTAACCCTAACCCTAACCCTATCCCCAAACCCTAACCCTAACCCTATCCCCTAACCCTAACCCTAACCCTAACCCCAAACCCCTAACCCCCAACCCTAACCCTATCCCTAACCCCAAACCCTAACCCTAACCCTAACCCTATCCCCAAACCCTAACCCTAACCCTATCCCCAAACCCTAAAGCTAACCCAACTCCAAACCCTAACCCTAACCCCAAATCCCTAACCCTAACCACAAACCCTAACTCCAAACACTAAGCCTAACCCTTACGCCAACCCACAACCCCTAACCCTAACCCCAAATCCCTAACCCTAAGTCCCAACCCCAACCCTATCCCTAACCCTAACCCTAGCCCCAACCCTAACACAATCCCTAACACCAAACCCTAACCCTATCCCCAAACCCTAAACCCAAACCCCCAACCCCAACCCTAACCCTAACCCCAAATCCTAATTACAAACCCTAACCCAAAACGCCAAACCCCAACCCCCAACCCTAACCCCCAACCCCAACCCTAGCCCTAACCCCTAACCCCTAACCCTAACACTAACCCCTAACCCAAACCCTAACCCTAACCCTAACCCCTAACCCCCAACCCCAATCCCCAACCCCTAACCCTAACCCCAAACCCTAACCAACCCCCAACCCTATCCCTAATCCCTAACCCAAACCCTAACCCCTAACCCTAAACCTAACCCTATCCCTAACCCCAAACCCTAACCCCAAACCCTAACCCCAAACCAACCCCAAACCCGAAACCCCAACCCTAACCCTAACCCTAACCCTAACCCTAACCCTAACCCTAACCCTAACCCTAACCCAAAACTCCAAACCCCAACCCCCAAACCTAACCCCCAACCCCAACCCTAGCCCTAACCCCTAACCCTAACACTAACCCCTAACACAAACCCTACCCCTAACACCCAACCCCAAACCCCAACCCCTAACCCCAACCCCTAACCAACCCCCAAACCTATCCCTAATCCCTCACCCAAACCCTAACCCCTAACCCTAACCCTAACCCTAACCCTAACCCCAAACCCTAACCCCAAACCCAAACCCCAAACCAACCCCAAACCCGAAACCCCAACCCTAACCCTAACCCTAGCCCTAACCCTAACCCCTAACCCAAACCCTAACCCCTAACCCTAACCCCAAACCCTAGCCCCCAACCCCTAACCCTAACCCTAACCCTAACCCTAACCCAACCCTAACCCTAGCCCTAACCCTAGCCCTAACCCCTAACCCCTACACTAACCCTAACCCTAACCCCAAACCCCTAACCCCCAACCCTAACCCTATCCCTAACCCCAAACCCTAACCCTAACCCTAACCCTATCCCCAAACCCTAACCCTAACCCTATCCCCAAACCCTAACCCTAACCCAACTCCAAACCCTAACCCTAACCCTAACCCCAAATCCCTAACCCTAACCACAAACCCTAACCCCAAACCAACCCCAAACCCGAAACCCCAACCCTAACCCTAAACCCTAACTCTAACCCCTAACCCAAACCTTAACCCCTAACCCTAACCCTAACCCTAACCCCAAACCCTAGCCCCCAACCCCTAACCTTAAACCTAACCCTAACCCAACCCTAACCCTAACCCTATCCCTAACCCTAGCC
>CM044354.1:189865885-189885885 GCA_024294585.1 Vipera latastei
AACCCCAACCCTAACCCTAACCCCAAATCCTAATTACAAACCCTAACCCAAAACGCCAAACCCCAACCCCCAACCCTAACCCCCAACCCCAACCCTAGCCCTAACCCCTAACCCTAACACTAACCCCTAACCCAAACCCTAACCCTAACCCCTAACCCCCAACCCCAACCCCAATCCCCAACCCCTAACCCTAACCCCAAACCCTAACCAACCCCCAACCCTATCCCTAATCCCTAACCCAAACCCTAACCCCTAACCCTAAACCTAACCCTATCCCTAACCCCAAACCCTAACCCCAAACCCTAACCCCAAACCAACCCCAAACCCGAAACCCCAACCCTAACCCTAGCCCTAACCCTAACCCCTAACCCAAACCCTAACCCTAACCCCTAACCCTAACCCTAACCCTAACCCCAAACCCTAGCCCCCAACCCCTAACCCTATCCCTAACCCCAAACCCCAACCCTAACCCTAACCCCCAACCCCCAATCCTAACCCTAACCCTATCCCTAACCCCAAACCCTAACCCTAACCCTATCCCCAAACCCGAACCCTAACCCTATCCCCAAACCCTAACCCTAACCCAACCCCAAACCCTAACCCTAACCCCAAATCCCTAACCCTAACCACAAACCCTAACTCCAAACACTAAGCCTAACCCTAACGCCAACCCACAACCCCTAACCCTAACCCCAAATCCCTAACCCTAAATCCCAACCCCAACCCTAACCCTAACCCTAACCCTAACCCTAACCCTAACCCTAACCCCCAACCCCAACCCCAATCCCCAACCCCTAACCCTAAACCCAAACCCTAACCAACCCCCAACCCTATCCCTAATCCCTAACCCTAACCCTAACCCTAACCCTAACCCTAACCCTAACCCTAAACCTAACCCTATCCCCAAACCCTAACCCCCAAACCAACCCCAAACCCCCAACCCTAACCCCAAACCCAAACCCCAACCCCAACCCCAACCCTAACCCTATCCCTAACCCTAACCCTAACCCTAACCCTAACCCTAACCCTAACCCTAACCCCAACCCCAACCCTAACCCCTAAACCTAACCCTAACCCTAACACTAACCCCAACCCTACCCCAAACCCCAAACCCTAACCCTAACCCTAACCCTAACCCTAACCCTAACCCTAACCCAACCCTAACCCCCAACCCCAACCCTAGCCCTAAACCCTAACCCTAACACTAACCCCTAACCCAAACCCTAACCCTAACCCCCAACCCCCAACCCCCAACCCCAACCCCTAACCCTAACCCCAAACCCTAACCAACCCCCAACCCTATCCCTAATCCCTAACCCAAACCCTAACCCCTAACCCTAAACCTAACCCTATCCCTAACCCCAAACCCTAACCCCAAACCCTAACCCCAAACCAACCCCAAACCCGAAACACCAACCCGAACCCTAGCCCTAACCCTAACCCCTAACCCTAACCCTAACCCTAACCCCAAATCCTAGCCCCCAACCCCTAACCCTATCCCTAACCCCAAACCCCAACCCTAACCCCCATCCCCCAATCCTAACCCTAACCCTATCCCTAACCCCAAACCCTAACCCTAACCCTAACCCTAACCCTATCCCCAAACCCTAACCCTAACCCTATCCCCAAACCCTAACCCTAACCCAACCCCAAACCCTAACCCTAACCCCAAATCCCTAACCCTAACCACAAACCCTAACTCCAAACACTAAGCCTAACCCTAACGCCAACCCACAACCCAACCCTAACCCCAAATCCCTAACCCTAAATCCCAACCCCAACCCTATCCCTAACCCTAACCCTAGCCCCAACCCTAACCCAATCCCTAACCCCAAACCCTAACCCTATCCCCAAACCATAACCCCAAACCCCCAACCCCAACCCTAACCCTAACCCCAAATCCTAATTACAAACCCTAATCCAAAATGCCAAACCCCAACCCCCAACCCTAACCCCCAACCCCAACCCTAACCCCTAACCCTAACACTAACCCCTAACCCAAACCCTAACCATAACCCCCAACCCCAACCCCCAACCCCAACCCCTAACCCTAACCCCAAACCCTAACCAACCCCCAACCCTATCCCTAATCCCTAACCCAAACCCTAACCCCTAACCCCTAACCCTAAACCTAACCCTATCCCTAAGCCCAAACCCTAAACCCAAACCCTAACCCCAAACCAACCCCAAACCCGAAACCCCAACCCTAACCCTAAACCCTAACTCTAACCCCTAACCCAAACCCTAACCCCTAACCCTAACCCTAACCCTAACCCCAAACCCTAGCCCCCAACCCCTAACCTTAAACCTAACCCTAACCCAACCCTAACCCTAACCCTATCCCTAACCCTAGCCCTAACCCCTAACCCAAACCCTAACCCAACCCTAACCCTAACCCCAAACCCCTAACCCCCAACCATAACCCTATCCCTAACCCCAAACCCCAACCCTAACCCTAACCCCCAACCCCCAACCCCCAATCCTAACTCTAACCCTATCCCTAAACCCAAACCCTAACTCTAACACTAACACTAACCCTATCCCCAAACCCTAACCCTAAACCAACCCCAAACCCTAACCCTAACCCCAAACACCAAACCCTAACCCCAAACCCAAACCCTAACCCCAAACCCTAACTCCAAACCCTAACCCTAACCCTAACCCCAACCCACAACCCCTAACCCTAACCCCAAATCCCTAACCCTAACCCCCAAACCCAACCCTATCCCTATCTCTAACCCTAACCCTAACCCTAACCCTAACCCTAACCCTAACCCCAAACCCTAGCCCCCAACCCCTAACCCTATCCCTAACCCCAAACCCCAACCCTAACCCCCAACCCCCAATCCTAACCCTAACCCTATCCCTAACCCCAAACCCTAACCCTAACCCTAACCCTATCCCCAAACCCTAACCCTAACCCTATCCCCAAACCCTAACCCTAACCCAACCCCAAACCCTAACCCTAACCCCAAATCCCTAACCCTAACCACAAACCCTAACTCCAAACACTAAGCCTAACCCTAACGCCAACCCACAACCCCTAACCCTAACCCCAAATCCCTAACCCTAAATCCCAACCCCAACCCTAACCCTAACCCTAACCCTAACCCTAACCCTAACCCTATCCCTAAACCCAAACCCTAACTCTAACACTAACCCTATCCCCAAACCCTAACCCTAACCCCAATCCCCAACCCCTAACCCTAACCCCAAACCCTAACCAACCCCCAACCCTATCCCTAATACCTAACCCTAACCCTATCCCTAACCCCAAACCCTAACCCCAAACCCTAACCCCAAACCAACCCCAAACCCGAAACCCCAACCCTAACCCTAGCCCTAACCCTAACCCCTAACCCAAACCCTAACCCTAACCCTAACCCTAGCCCCAACCCTAACCCAATCCCTAACCCCAAACCCTAACCCTATCCCCAAACCCTAACCCCAAACCCCCAACCCCAACCCTAACCCTAACCCCAAATCCTAATTACAAACCCTAATCCAAAACGCCAAACCCCAACCCCCAACCCTAACCCCCAACCCCAACCCTAGCCCTAACCCCTAACCCTAACACTAACCCCTAACCCAAACCCTAACCCTAACCCCCAACCCCAACCCCCAACCCCAACCCCTAACCCTAACCCCAAACCCTAACCAACCCCCAACCCTATACCTAATCCCTAACCCAAACCCTAACCCCTAACCCTAACCCTAACCCTATCCCTAACCCCAAACCCTAACCCCAAACCAACCCCAAACCCGAAACCCCAACCCTAACCCTAGCCCTAACCCTAACCCCTAACCCAAACCCTAACCCTAACCCCTAACCCTAACCCTAACCCTAACCCCAAACCCTAGCCCCCAACCCCTAACCCTAACCCTAACCCTAAACCAACCCTAACTCTAACCCTATCCCTAACCCTATCCCTACCCCTGCCCCTACCCCTACCCCTACCCCTAACCCTAACCCTAACACTAACCCTAACCCTAACCCTAACCCCTAACCCAAACCCTAACCCCAAACCCTAACCCTAACCCTAACCCTAACCCCAAACACCCAACCCCCAACCCTAACCTTAACCCCAAACACCTAACCCTAAGGCTATCCCTAACCCTAACCTTAACCCTAACCCTAACCCAAACCCCTAACCCCTAACCCAAAACCCTAACCACAACCCTAACCCCAAACCCTAACCCTAACCCCAAACCCTAACTCCAAACCCTACTCCTAACCCCAAACCCCAACCCCAACCTGAAACCCTAACCCCAAACCCTAACCCCCAACCCCAACCCCCATTCCTAACCTTAACCCCAAACCCCTAACCCTAAGGCTATCCCTAACCCTAACCTTAACCCTAACCCTAACCCAAACCCCTAACCCCTAAACTTAACCCCTAACCCGAAAACCATATCCCTAACCCGAACCCTAACCCTAACACTAACCCTAACCCTATCCCTAACCCTAGCCCTAACCCCTAACCCCTAATCTTAACCCTAACCCCTAACCCAAACCCCTAACCCTAACCCTAAACCTAACCCCAAACCCTAACATCCCTCACCCTAACCCTAACCCTAACCCCTAACCCCTAACCCTAACCCCTAACCTTAACCCTAATTCTATCCCTAACACTAACCCCTAACACTTATCCCTCACCCTAACCCTAACCCTAACTCTAACCCCTAACCCAAACCCCTAACCCTAACCCCAAAGCCTAACCCTAACCCTAACCCTATCCCCAAACCCTAACCCCAAACCAACCCCAAACCCACAACCCTAACACCAAACCCTAACCCTATCTCCAAACCCTAACCCCAAACCCCCAACCCTAACCCCAAACCCCAACCCTAACGCCAAACCCTAACCCTAACCCTAACCCCGAAACCCAACCCCAACTCCAACCCCAAACCCCAACCCCAACCCTAACCCTAACGCAAACCCCAAACCGTAACCCTAACCCTATCCCTAACCCTAGCCCTAACCCCTAACCCCTAATCCTAACCCTAACCCCTAACCCTAAACCTAACCCCAAACCCTAACACTTATCCCTCACCCTAACCCTAACCCTAACCCCTAACCCCTAACCCTAAACCTAACCCCTAACCCTAACCCTAATTCTATCCCTAACACTAACCCCTAACACTTATCCCTCACCCTAACCCTAACCCTAACCCTAACCCTATCCCCAAACCCTAACCCAAAACCAACCCCAAACCCACAACCCTAACCCCCATCCCCCAATCCTAATCCTAACCCTATCCCTCTTCCCAAACCCTAACCCTAACCCTAACACTAACCCCTAACCCAAACCCTAACCCCTAACCCTAACCCCAAACCCCTAACCCTATCCCTAACCCCAAACCCCAACCCTAACCGTAACCCCTAACCCTAACCCCCAACCCCCAACCCTAACCCTATCCCTAACCCCAAACCCTAACCCTAACCCTATCCCCAAACCCTAACCCTAAACCAATCCCAAACCCTAACCCTAACCCCAAACCCCAACCCCAACCCCCTAACCCTATCCCTAACCCCAAACCCCAACCCTAACCCCTAACCCTAACCCCCAACCCCCAACCCCAACCCTATCCCTAACCCTAACCCTAACCCTAACCCTAACCCCAAACCCCAACCCCCTAACCCTAACCCTAACCCCCAACCCCAAACCCTAACCCAACCCCAACCCTAACAATATCCCTAGCCCTAGCACTAACCCTAACCCCCAACCCCAAACCCTAACCCCTAACCCTAACCCCAAACCCTAACCCCAAAACCCTAACCACCAACTCTAACCCTATCCCTAACCCCAACACCCAACCCTAACCCTAACCCTATCAATAACCCCAAACCCTAACCCCAACACCCAACCCTAACCCTAACCCTATCCCTAACCCCAAACCCTAACCCTATTCCCAAACCCAAGCCCTAACCCTAACCCCCAACCCCAACCCCTAACCCAAACCCTAACCCTAACACTAACCCTATCCCTAACCCCAAACCCTAACCCTATCCCCAAACCCTAACCCCCAAACAAACCCCAAACCCCCAACCCTAACCCCAAACCCCAACCCTAACCACAAACCCCAACCCTAACCACAAACCCCAACCCCAACCCCAAACCCTAACCCCCAACCCCAAACCTAACCCCTAACCCTAGCCCTAACCCTAACCCTAATCCTAACCCCTAACCCAAACCCTAACCCTAACCCAAAACCCTAACCCCCAACCCCCAACCCCCAACCCTAACCCAACCCCAACCCTAGCCCTAACCCCTAACCCTAACCCAAACCCCTAACCCTAACCCCAAACCCCTAACCCTAACCCTATCCCTAACCCCAAACCCCAACCCTAACCGTAACCCCTAACCCTAACCCCCAACCCTATCCCTAACCCCAAACCCTAACCCTATCCCCAAACCCTAACCCTAATCCAACCCCAAACCCTAACCCTAACCCCAAACCCCAACCCTAACCCCAAACCCCAACCCTAACCCCAAACCCTAACTCCAAACCCTAACCCTAACCCTAACCCCAAACCCCAACCCCCTAACGCTATCCCTAACCCCAAACCCCAACCCTAACCCTAACCCTAAACCCCAACCCCCAACCCCAACCCTATCCCTAACCCCAAACCCTATCCCCAAACCCTAAACCCAAACCAACCCCAAACTCCCAACCCTAACCCCAAACCCCAACCCTAACTCTAACCCCAAACCCTAACTCCAAACACTAACCCTAATCCCAAACCCCAACCCCAACCCCAAAGCCCAACCCTAACCCTAACCCCAAACCCGTAACTCTAACCCCCAACCCCAACCCCAACCCTAACCCTATCCCTAACCCTATCCTTAACCCCTAATCCTAACCCTAACCCTAACCCTAACCAACCCCAAACCCCCAACCCTAACCCCAAACACCAACCCTAACCCTAAACCCAAACCCTAACTCCAAACACTAACACTAACCCCAAACCCCAACCCCAACCCCAAAGCCAAACGCTAACCCTAACCCCAAACCCCTAACTATAACCCCAACCCCAACCCTAACCCTATCCCTAATTCCTAATCCTAACCCTAACCCCTAACCCAAACCCTAACCCTAACCCTAACCCCTATCCCCAAACCCTAACCCCCAAACCAACCCCAAACCCCCAACCCTAACCCCAAACCCTAACCCAACCCCAACCCTAACCCCATACCAACCCCCAACCCCCAACCCCAACCCCCAACCCTAAACCCCAACCCCAACCCTAACCCTAACCCCAAACCCTAGCCCTAAACCTAACCCCGAATCTTAACCCTAACCCTAATCCTAACCCCTAACCCAAACCCTAACCCCTAACCCTAAACCTAACCTTAACCCCAAACACTAACCCCCAACCCCAACCCCAACCCTAACCCTATCCCTAATGCTAACCCCTAACCCTAACGCTAACCCCTAACCCTATCCCTAACCCCAAACCCTAACCCCAAACCAACCCCAAACCCGAAACCCCAACCCTAACCCTAGCCCTAAACCCTAACCCTAATCCTAACCCCTAACCCAAACCCTAACCCCTAACCCTAAACCCAAACCATAACCCTAGCCCTAACCCCTAACCCTAATCCTAACCCCTAACCCAAACCCTAACCCCTAACCCTAACCCCAAACCCTAACCCCCAACCCCTAACCCTAACCCTTTCCCTAACCCCAAACCCTAACCCTATCCCCAAACGCTATCCCCAAACCCCCAACCCCAACGCTAACCCCAAATCCTAACTCCAAACCCTAACCCCAAATGCCAAACGCGAAACCCCAAGCCTAACATAACCCTAACCCAAACCCTAACCCTAACCCCAACCCCAACCCTAACCCCTAACCCTAACACTAACCCCTAACCCCAAACCCTAACCCTATCCCCAAACCCTAACCCCAAACCCCCAACGCCAACCCTAACTCTAACCCCAAACCCTAACCTTATCCCCCAAGCCTAACCCCCAAACCAACCCCAAACCCCCAACCCTATCCCCAAACCCCAACCCTAACCCCCAACCCTAACCCCAAACCCCAACCAAAACCCTAACCCCAAACCCCAACCCCCAACCCCAACCCCAGCCCTAACCCTAACCCCTAATCCTAACCCTAACCCTAACCCTATCCCCTAACCCTAAACCTAACCCCAAACCCTAACTCCCAACCCCAACCCTAACCCTATCCTTAATGCTAACCCCTAACCCTAACCCTAACCCTTAACCCAAACCCTAACCCTAACCCTAACCGCAAACCCTAACCCTATCCCCAAACCATAACCCCCAACACGAACCCTAGCCCTAGCCCTAACCCCTAACCCTAATCCTAACCCCTAACCCAAACCCTAACCCTAAACCCAAACCCTAACCCCCAACTCCCAACCCCTAACCCTAACCCAACCCCAACCCTAACCCTAACCCTATCCCTAGCCCAAACCCTAACCCCTAAACCAAACCCTAAACCCTAACCCTAACCCCAAACCCTAACCCCCAACCCCAAACCCTAACCCAACCCCAACCCTAACCCTAACCAACCCCAAATCTCCAACCCTAACCTCCAACCCCAAACCTAACCCTAACTCCAAACCCAAGCCCTAACCCTAATCCCTAATCCTAACCCTAATCCTATCCCCTAACCAAAACCCTAACCCAAAACCTAACCCCAAACCCTAACCCCCAACCCCAACCCTATCCCTAATGCTAACCCCTAACCCTAACCCTAACCCTAACCCTAACCCTAACCCTAATCCCAAACCCCAACCCCAACCCCAAAGCCCAACCCTAACCCTAACCCCAAACCCCTAACTCTAACCCCAAACCCCAACCCCAACCGTAACCCTATCCCTAACCCTATCCCTAACCCTATCCCTAACCCCTAATCCTAATCCTAACCCTAACCAACCCCAAACCCTATCCCTATCCCTAACTCCTAATCCTAACCCTAACCCCAAACCCCAACCCCAACCCCAAAGCCCAACCCCAAACCCCCAACCCTAACCCCAAACCCTAACCCCGAACCCCAACCCTAACCCCAAACCAACCCCCAACCCCCAACCCTAACCCCCAACCCCAACCCTAACCCCAAACCCTAGCCCTAACCCCGAATCTTAACCCTATCCCTAATCCTAACCCCTAACCCTTAACCCAAACCCTAACCCCTAACCCTAAACCTAGCCCTAACACCAAACACTAACCCTCAACCCCAACCCCAAACCTAACCCTATCCCTAATGCTAACCCCTAACCTTAACGCTAACCCCTAACTCTATCCCTAACCCCAAACCCTAACCCCAAACCAACCCCAAACCCGAAACCCCAACCCTAACCCTAGCTCTAAACCCTAAACCTAATCCTGACCCCTAACCCAAACCCTAACCCCTAACCCTAACCCCAAACCCTAAACCCCAACCCCTAACCCTAACCCTTTCCCTAACCCCAAACCCTAACCCTATCCCCAAACCCTATCCCCAAACCCCCAACCCCAAATCCTAACTCCAAACCCTAACCCTAACCCTAACCCTAACCCTAACCCCTATCCCCAAACCCTAACCCCCAAACCAACCCCAAACCCCCAACCCTAACCCCAAACCCTAACCCAACCCCAACCCTAACCCCATACCAACCCCCAACCCCCAACCCCAACCCCCAACCCTAAACCCCAACCCCAACCCTAACCCTAACCCCAAACCCTAGCCCTAAACCTAACCCCGAATCTTAACCCTAACCCTAATCCTAACCCCTAACCCAAACCCTAACCCCTAACCCTAAACCTAACCTTAACCCCAAACACTAACCCCCAACCCCAACCCCAACCCTAACCCTATCCCTAATGCTAACCCCTAACCCTAACGCTAACCCCTAACCCTATCCCTAACCCCAAACCAACCCCAAACCCGAAACCCCAACCCTAACCCTAGCCCTAAACCCTAACCCTAATCCTAACCCCTAACCCAAACCCTAACCCCTAACCCTAAACCCAAACCATAACCCTAGCCCTAACCCCTAACCCTAATCCTAACCCCTAACCCAAACCCTAACCCCTAACCCTAACCCCAAACCCTAACCCCCAACCCCTAACCCTAACCCTTTCCCTAACCCCAAACCCTAACCCTATCCCCAAACGCTATCCCCAAACCCCCAACCCCAACGCTAACCCCAAATCCTAACTCCAAACCCTAACCCCAAATGCCAAACGCGAAACCCCAAGCCTAACATAACCCTAACCCAAACCCTAACCCTAACCCCAACCCCAACCCTAACCCCTAACCCTAACACTAACCCCTAACCCCAAACCCTAACCCTATCCCCAAACCCTAACCCCAAACCCCCAACGCCAACCCTAACTCTAACCCCAAACCCTAACCTTATCCCCCAAGCCTAACCCCCAAACCAACCCCAAACCCCCAACCCTATCCCCAAACCCCAACCCTAACCCCCAACCCTAACCCCAAACCCCAACCAAAACCCTAACCCCAAACCCCAACCCCCAACCCCAACCCCAGCCCTAACCCTAACCCCTAATCCTAACCCTAACCCTAACCCTATCCCCTAACCCTAAACCTAACCCCAAACCCTAACTCCCAACCCCAACCCTAACCCTATCCTTAATGCTAACCCCTAACCCTAACCCTAACCCTTAACCCAAACCCTAACCCTAACCCTAACCGCAAACCCTAACCCTATCCCCAAACCATAACCCCCAACACGAACCCTAGCCCTAGCCCTAACCCCTAACCCTAATCCTAACCCCTAACCCAAACCCTAACCCTAAACCCAAACCCTAACCCCCAACTCCCAACCCCTAACCCTAACCCAACCCCAACCCTAACCCTAACCCTATCCCTAGCCCAAACCCTAACCCCTAAACCAAACCCTAAACCCTAACCCTAACCCCAAACCCTAACCCCCAACCCCAAACCCTAACCCAACCCCAACCCTAACCCTAACCAACCCCAAATCTCCAACCCTAACCTCCAACCCCAAACCTAACCCTAACTCCAAACCCAAGCCCTAACCCTAATCCCTAATCCTAACCCTAATCCTATCCCCTAACCAAAACCCTAACCCAAAACCTAACCCCAAACCCTAACCCCCAACCCCAACCCTATCCCTAATGCTAACCCCTAACCCTAACCCTAACCCTAACCCTAACCCTAACCCTAACCCTAATCCCAAACCCCAACCCCAACCCCAAAGCCCAACCCTAACCCTAACCCCAAACCCCTAACTCTAACCCCAAACCCCAACCCCAACCGTAACCCTATCCCTAACCCTATCCCTAACCCTATCCCTAACCCCTAATCCTAATCCTAACCCTAACCAACCCCAAACCCTATCCCTATCCCTAACTCCTAATCCTAACCCTAACCCCAAACCCCAACCCCAACCCCAAAGCCCAACCCCAAACCCCCAACCCTAACCCCAAACCCTAACCCCGAACCCCAACCCTAACCCCAAACCAACCCCCAACCCCCAACCCTAACCCCCAACCCCAACCCTAACCCCAAACCCTAGCCCTAACCCCGAATCTTAACCCTATCCCTAATCCTAACCCCTAACCCTTAACCCAAACCCTAACCCCTAACCCTAAACCTAGCCCTAACACCAAACACTAACCCTCAACCCCAACCCCAAACCTAACCCTATCCCTAATGCTAACCCCTAACCTTAACGCTAACCCCTAACTCTATCCCTAACCCCAAACCCTAACCCCAAACCAACCCCAAACCCGAAACCCCAACCCTAACCCTAGCTCTAAACCCTAAACCTAATCCTGACCCCTAACCCAAACCCTAACCCCTAACCCTAACCCCAAACCCTAAACCCCAACCCCTAACCCTAACCCTTTCCCTAACCCCAAACCCTAACCCTATCCCCAAACCCTATCCCCAAACCCCCAACCCCAAATCCTAACTCCAAACCCTAACCCTAACCCTAACCCTAACCCTAACCCTAACGCCAAACCCCAAGCCTAACATAACCCTAACCCTAACACTAACACTAACCCTAAACCCAACCCCAACCCCAACCCTAACCCCTAACCCTAACACTAACCCCTAACCCTATCCCCAAACCCTAACCCCAAACCCCCAACCCCAACCCTAACTCTAACCCCAAACCCTAACCCTATCCCCAAACCCTAACCCCCAAACCAACCCCAAACCCCCAACCCTAACCCCAACCCTAACCCCCAACCCTAACCCCAAACCCCAACCCTAACCCCAAACCCCAACCCCAAACCCCAACCACAGCCCTAACCCTAACCCCTAATCCTAACCCTAACCCTAATACTATCCCCTAACCCTAAACCTAACCCCAAACCCTAACCCCCAACCCCAACCCTATCCTTAATGCTAACCCCTAACCCTAACCCTAACCCTAACACTTAACCCAAACCCTAACCCTAAACCTAACCCCAAACCCTAACCCTATCCCCAAACCCTAACCCCCAAACCAACCCCAAACCCCCAACCCTAACCCCAAACCCCAACCCCAACCCTAACCCCAAACCCCAACCCTAACCCCAAACCCCAACCCCAAACCATAACCCCCAACACCAACCCTAACCCTAACCCTAACCCTAACCCTAACCCTAACCCTAACCCTAACCCTAACCTCCAACACCAACCCTAACCCTAGCCCTAACCCTAATCCTAACCCCTAACCCAAACCCTAACCCCTAACCCTAACCCCAAACCCTAACCCCCAACTCCCAACCCCTAACCCTAACCCAACCCCAACCCTAACCCTATCCCTAGCCCAAACCCTAACCCCTAACCCAAACGCTAACCCCTAACCCTAACCTTAACCCCAAACCCTAACCCCCAAACACAAACCCTAAACCCAAACCCAACCCCAACCCTAACCCTAACCCTAACCAACCCCAAACCTCCAACCCTAACCCCCAACCCCAAACCTAACCCTAACCCCAAACACAAGCCCTAACTCTAACCCTAACCCCTAATCCTAACCCTAATCCTATCCCCTAACCCAAACCCTAACCCCTAACCCTAAACCTAACCCCAAACCCTAACCCCCAACCCCAACCCTATCCCTAATGCTAACCGCTAACCCTAGCCCTAACCCCTAACCCTAACCGCTAACCCAAACCCTAACCCTATCCCTAACCCCAACCCCTTACCCTATCTCCAAACCCTAACCCCCAAACCAACCCCAAACCCCCAACCCTAACCCCAAACCCCAACCCTAACCCCAAACCCCAACCCAAACCCCACCCCAAACCCTAACCCCCAACACCAACCCTAACCGCTAACCCTAGCCCTAACCCCTAACCCTAACCCCTAACCCTAACCCTAACCCAACCCCAACCCTAACCCTAACCCCTAACCCAAACCCTAACGCCTAACCCTAACCCCAAACCCTAACCCCCAACCCCCAACCGTAACCCAACCCCAACCCTAACAATATCCCTAGCCCTAGCCCTAGCCCTAACCCCCAACCCCAAACCCTAACCCCAAACCCTAACCCTAACCCCAAACCATAACCCCAAAACCCTAACCACCAACCCTAACCCTATCCCGAACCCCCAACCCTAACCCTATCCCTAACCCCAAACCCTAACCCAAACCCTAACCCTATCCCCAAACCCTAACCCCCAAACCAACCCCAAACCCCCAACCCTAACCCCAACCCTAACCCCAAACCCCAACCCTAACCCCAAACCCCAACCCCAAAGCCTAACCCCCAACCCCCAACCTAACCCCTAACCCTAGCCATAGCCCTAACCCTAATGCTAACCCAACCCAAACCCTAACCCTAACCCCAAACCCTAACCCCCAACCCCCAACCCCCAACCCTAACCCAACCCCAACCCTATCCCTAGCCCTAACCCCTAACGCAAACCCTAACCCCTAACCCTAACCTCTAACCCTAACCCAATCCCTAACCCCCAACCCTAACCCTATCCCTAACCCCATCCCCAACCCTAACCCTAACCCCCAACCCTAACCCTATCCCTAACCCCAAACCCTAACCCTATCCCCAAACCCTAAACCAACCCCAAACCCTAACCCTATCCCCAAACCCTAACCCCCAAACCAACCCCAAACCCCAACCCTAACCCCAAACCCCAACCCTAACCACAAACCCCAACCCTAACCCCAAACCCCAACCCCAACCCCAAACCCTAACCCCCAACCCCAAACCTAACCCCTAACCCTAGCCCTAGCCCTAACCCTAATCCTAACCCCTAACCCAAACACTAACCCTAACCCCAAACCCTAACCCCCAACCCCCAACCCCCAACCCTAACCCTAACCCAACCCCAACCCTAGCCCTAACCCCTAACCCAAACCCTAACCCCTAACCCTAACCCCAAACCCCTAACCCTAACCCTATCCCTAACCCCAAACCCCAACCCTAACCGTAACCCCTAACCCTAACCCCCAACCCTATCCCTAACCCCAAACCCTAACCCTATCCCCAAACCCTAACCCTAAACCAACCCCAAACCCTAACCCTAACCCCAAACCCCAACCCTAACCCCAAACCCCAACCCTAACCCCAAACCCTAACTCCAAACCCTAACCCTAACCCCAAACCCCAAACCCCTAACCCTATCCCTAACCCCAAACCCCAACCCTAACCCTAACCCTAACCCTAAACCCCAACCCCCAACCCCAACCCTATCCCTAACCCCAAACCCTATCCCCAAACCCTAAACCCAAACCAACCCCAAACTCCCAACCCTAACCCCAAACCCCAACCCTAACTCTAACCCCAAACCCTAACTCCAAACACTAACCCTAATCCCAAACCCCAACCCCAACCCCAAAGCCCAACCCTAACCCTAACCCCAAACCCGTAACTCTAACCCCCAACTCAAACCCCAACCCTAACCCTATCCCTAACCCTATCCTTAACCCCTAATCCTAACCCTAACCCTAACCCTAACCAACCCCAAACCCCCAACCCTAACCCCAAACACCAACCCTAACCCTAAACCCAAACCCTAACTCCAAACACTAACACTAACCCCAAACCCCAACCCCAACCCCAAAGCCCAAAGCCCAACCCTAACCCTAACCCCAAACCCCTAACCCCCAACCCCAACCCTAACCCTATCCCTAACTCCTAATCCTAACCCTAACCCCTAACCCAAACCCTAACCCTAACCCCTATCCCCAAACCCTAACCCCCAAACCAACCCCAAACCCCCAACCCTAACCCAACCCTAACCCAACCCCAACCCTAACCCCAAACCAACCCCCAACCCCCAACCCCAACCCCCAACCCTAACCCCCAACCCCAACCCTAACCCTAACCCCAAACCCTAGCCCTAAACCTAACCCCGAATCTTAACCCTAACCTTAATCCTAACCCCTAACCCAAACCCTAACCCCTAACCCTAAACCTAACCCTAACCCCAAACACTAACCCCCAACCCCAACCCCAAGCCTAACCCTATCCCTAATGCTAACCCCTAACCCTAACGCTAACCCCTAACCCTATCCCTTACCCCAAACCCTAACCCCAAACCAACCCCAAACCCGAAACCCCAACCCTAACCCTAGCACTAAACCCTAACCCTAATCCTAACCCCTAACCCAAACCCTAACCCCTAACCCTAAACCCAAACCATAACCCTAGCCCTAACCCCTAACCCTAATCCTAACCCCTAACCCAAACCCTAACCCCTAACCCTAACCCCAAACCCTAACCCCCAACCCCTAACCCTAACCCTTTCCCTAACCCCAAACCCTAACCCTATCCCCAAACGCTATCCCCAAACCCCCAATCCCAACGCTAACCCCAAATCCTAACTCCAAACCCTAACCCCAAATGCCAAACGCCAAACCCCAAGCCTAACATAACCCTAACCCTAACCCTAACCCTAACCCCAACCCCAACCCTAACCCCTAACCCTAACACTAACCCCTAACCCCAAACCCTAACCCTATCCCCAAACCCTAACCCCAAACCCCCAACCCCAACCCTAACTCTAACCCCAAACCCTAACCCTATCCCCAAAGCCTAACCCCCAAACCAACTCCAAACCCCCAACCCTATCCCTAAACCCCAACCCTAACCTCCAACCCTAACCCCAAACCCCAACCAAAACCCTAACCCCAACCCCCAACCCCCAACCCCAACCCCAGCCCTAACCCTAACCCCTAATCCTAACCCTAACCCTAACCCTATCCCCTAACCCTAAACCTAACCCCAAACCCTAACTCCCAACCCCAACCCTAACCCTATCCTTAATGCTAACCCCTAACCCTAACCCTAACCCTTAACCCAAACCCTAACCCTAACCCTAACCCCAAACCCTAACCCTATCGCCAAACCCTAACCCCCAACACCAACCCTAGCCCTAGCCCTAACCCCTAACCCTAATCCAAACCCCTAACCCAAACCCTAACCCTAAACCCAAACTCTAACCCCCAACTCCCAACCCCTAACCCTAACCCAACCCCAACCCTAACCCTATCCCTAGCCCAAACCCTAACCCCTAACCCAAACCCTAAACCCTAACCCTAACCTTAACCCCAAACCCTAACCCCCAGCCCCAAACCCTAACCCAACCCCAATCCTAACCCTAACCAACCCCAAATCTCCAACCCTAACCTCCAACCCCAAACCTAACCCTAACCCCAAACCCAAGCCCTAACCCTAATCCCTAATCCTAACCCTAATCCTATCCCCTAACCCAAACCCTAACCCAAAACCTAACCCCAAACCCTAACCCCCAACCCCAACCCTATCCCTAATGCTAACCCCTAACCCTAACCCTAACCCTAACCCTAATCCCAAACCCCAACCCCAACCCCCAACCCCAACCCTAACTCTAACCCCAAACCCTAACCCTATCCCCAAAGCCTAACCCCCAAACCAACCCCAAACCCCCAACCCTATCCCTAAACCCCAACCCTAACCTCCAACCCTAACCCCAAACCCCAACCAAAACCCTAACCCCAAACCCCAACCCCCAACCCCAACCCCAGCCCTAACCCTAACCCCTAATCCTAACCCTAACCCTAACCCTATCCCCTAACCCTAAACCTAACCCCAAACCCTAACTCCCAACCCCAACCCTAACCCTATCCTTAATGCTAACCCCTAACCCTAACCCTAACCCTTAACCCAAACCCTAACCCTAACCCTAACCCCAAACCCTAACCCTATCCCCAAACCCTAACCCCCAACACCAACCCTAGCCCTAGCCCTAACCCCTAACCCTAATCCTAACCCCTAACCCAAACACTAACCCTAAACCCAAACTCTAACCCCCAACTCCCAACCCCTAACCCTAACCCAACCCCAACCCTAACCCTATCCCTAGCCCAAACCCTAACCCCTAACCCAAACCCTAAACCCTAACCCTAACCTTAACCCCAAACCCTAACCCCCAACCCCAAACCCTAACCCAACCCCAACCCTAACCCTAACCAACCCCAAATCTCCAACCCTAACCTCCAACCCCAAACCTAACCCTAACCCCAAACCCAAGCCCTAACCCTAATCCCTAATCCTAACCCTAATCCTATCCCCTAACCCAAACCCTAACCCAAAACCTAACCCCAAACCCTAACCCCCAACCCCAACCCTATCCCTAATGCTAACCCCTAACCCTAACCCTAACCCTAACCCTAACCCTAATCCCAATCCCAAACCCCAACCCCAAAGCCCAACCCTAACCCTAACCCCAAACCCCTAACTCTAACCCCCAAACCCAACCCCAACCGTAACCCTATCCCTAACCCTATCCCTAACCCTATCCCTAACCCCTAATCCTAACCCTAACCCTAACCAACCCCAAACCCCCAACCCTAACCCCAAACACCAACCCTAACCCTAACCCCAAACCCTAACTCAACACTAACCCTAACCCCAAACCCCAACCCCAACCCCAAAGCCCAACCCTAACCCTAACCCCAAACCCCTAACTCTAACCCCCAACCCCAACCCCAACCCTATCCCTATCCCTAACTCCTAATCCTAACCCTAACCCCTATCCCCAAACCCTAACCCCCAAACCAACCCCAAACCCCCAACCCTAACCCTAAACCCTAACCCTGAACCCCAACCCTAACCCCAAACCAACCCCCAACCCCCAAACCTAACCCCCAACCCCAACCCTAACCCCAAACCCTAGCCCTAACCCCGAATCTTAACCCTAACCCTAATCCTAACCCCTAACCCCTAACCCAAACCCTAACCCCTAACCCTAAACCTAGCCCTAACCCCAAACACTAACCCCCAACCCCAACCCCAAACCTAACCCTATCCCTAATGCTAACCCCTAACCTTAACGCTAACCCCTAACTCTATCCCTAACCCCAAACCCTAACCCCAAACCAACCCCTAGGGGCTCTAAACCCTAAGCCTAATCCTGACCCCTAACCCAAACCCTAACCTCTAACCCTAACCCCAAACCCTAAACCCCAACCCCTAACCCTAACCCTTTCCCTAACCCCAAACCCTAACCCTATCCCCAAACCCTATCCCCAAACACCCAACCCCAAATCCTAACTCCAAACCCTAACCCTAACCCTAACCCTAACGCCAAACCCCAAGCCTAACATAACCCTAACCCTAACACTAACACTAACCCTAAACCCAACCCCAACCCCAACCCTAACCCCTAACCCTAACACTAACCACTAACCCTATCCCCAAACCCTAACCCCAAACCCCCAACCCCAACCCTAACTCTAACCCCAAACCCTAACCCTATCCCCAAACCCTAACCCCCAAACCAACCCCAAACCCCCAACCCTAACCCCAACCCTAACCCCCAACCCTAACCCCAAACCCCAACCCTAACCCCAAACCCCAACCCCAAACCCCAGCCCTAACCCTAACCCCTAATCCTAACCCTAACCCTAATCCTATCCCCTAACCCTAAACCTAACCCCAAACCCTAACCCCCAACCCCAACCCTATCCTTAATGCTAACCCCTAACCCTAAACCTAACCCTAACCCTTAACCCAAACCCTAACCCTAAACCTAACCCCAAACCCTAACCCTATCCCCAAACCCTAACCCCCAAACCAACCCCAAACCCCCAACCCTAACCCCAAACCCCAACCCTAACCCTAATCCCAAACCCCAACCCCAACCCCAAAGCCCAACCCTAACCCTAACCCCAAACCCCTAACTCTAACCCCCAACCCCAAACCCCTAACTCTAACCCCCAACCCCAACCCCAACCGTAACCCTATCCCTAACCCTATCCCTAACCCCTAATCCTAACCCTAACCCTAACCAACCCCAAACCCCCAACCCTAACCCCAAACACCAACCCTAACCCTAACCCCAAACCCTAACTCAACACTAACCCTAACCCCAAACCCCAACCCCAACCCCAAAGCCCAACCCTAACCCTAACCCCAAACCCCTAACTCTAACCCCCAACCCCAACCCCAACCCTATCCCTATCCCTAACTCCTAATCCTAACCCTAACCCCTATCCCCAAACCCTAACCCCCAAACCAAACCCAAACCCCCAACCCTAACCCCAAACCCTAACCCCGAACCCCAACCCTAACCCCAAACCAACCCCCAACCCCCAACCCTAACCCCCAACCCCAACCCTAACCCCAAACCCTAGCCCTAACCCCGAATCTTAACCCTAACCCTAATCCTAACCCCTAACCCCTAACCCAAACCCTAACCCCTAACCCTAAACCTAGCCCTAACCCCAAACACTAACCCCCAACCCCAACCCCAAACCTAACCCTATCCCTAATGCTAACCCCTAACCTTAACGCTAACCCCTAACTCTATCCCTAACCCCAAACCCTAACCCCAAACCAACCCCTAGGGGCTCTAAACCCTAAGCCTAATCCTGACCCCTAACCCAAACCCTAACCCCTAACCCTAACCCCAAACCCTAAACCCCAACCCCTAACCCTAACCCTATACCCTAACCCCAAACCCTAACCCTATCCCCAAACCCTATCCCCAAACCCCAAACCCCAAATCCTAACTCCAAACCCTAACCCTAACCCTAACCCTAACCCTAACGCC
>CM044354.1:189888385-190018385 GCA_024294585.1 Vipera latastei
TCCCTAACCCCAAACCCCAACCCTAACCCTAACCCTAAACCCCAACCCCCAACCCCAACCCTATCCCTAACCCCAAACCCTATCCCCAAACCCTAAACCCAAACCAACCCCAAACTCCCAACCCTAACCCCAAACCCCAACCCTAACTCTAACCCCAAACCCTAACTCCAAACACTAACCCTAATCCCAAACCCCAACCCCAACCCCAAAGCCCAACCCTAACCCTAACCCCAAACCCGTAACTCTAACCCCCAACCCCAACCCCAACCCTAACCCTATCCCTAACCCTATCCTTAACCCCTAATCCTAACCCTAACCCTAACCCTAACCAACCCCAAACCCCCAACCCTAACCCCAAACACCAACCCTAACCCTAAACCCAAACCCTAACTACAAACACTAACACTAACCCCAAACCCCAACCCCAACCCCAAAGCCCAACCCTAACCCTAACCCCAAACCCCTAACTCTAACCCCCAACACCAACCCCAACCCTATCCCTAACTCCTAATCCTAACCCTAACCCCTAACCCAAACCCTAACCCTAACCCCTATCCCCAAACACTAACCCCCAAACCAACCCCAAACCCCCAACCCTAACCCAACCCTAACCCAACCCCAACCCTAACCCCAAACCAACCCCCAACCCCCAACCCCAACCCCCAACCCTAACCCCCAACCCCAACCCTAACCCCAAACCCTAGCCCTAAACCTAACCCCGAATCTTAACCCTAACCCTAATCCTAACCCCTAACCCAAACCCTAACCCCTAACCCTAAACCTAACCCTAACCCCAAACACTAACCCCCAACCCCAACCCCAACCCTAACCCTATCCCTAATGCTAACCCCTAACCCTAACGCTAACCCCTAACCCTATCCCTAACCCCAAACCCTAACCCCAAACCCTAACCCCAAACCCGAAACCCCAACCCTAACCCTAGCCCTAAACCCTAACCCTAATCCTAACCCCTAACCCAAACCCTAACCCCTAACCCTAAACCCAAACCATAACCCTAGCCCTAACCCCTAACCCTAATCCTAACCCCTAACCCAAACCCTAACCCCTAACCCTAACCCCAAACCCTAACCCCCAACCCCTAACCCTTTCCCTAACCCCAAACCCTAACCCTATCCCCAAACGCTATCCCCAAACCCCCAACCCCAACGCTAACCCCAAATCCTAACTCCAAACCCTAACCCCAAATGCCAAACGCCAAACCCCAAGCCTAACATAACCCTAACCCTAACCCTAACCCTAACCCCAACCCCAACCCTAACCCCTAACCCTAACACTAACCCCTAACCCCAAACCCTAACCCTATCCCCAAACCCTAACCCCAAACCCCCACCCCAACCCTAACTCTAACCCCAAACCCTAACCCTATCCCCAAAGCCTAACCCCCAAACCAACCCCAAACCCCCAACCCTATCCCCAAACCCCAACCCTAACCCCAAACCCTAACCCCAAACCCCAACCAAAACCCTAACCCCAAACCCCAACCCCCAACCCCAACCCCAGCCCTAACCCTAACCCCTAATCCTAACCCTAACCCTAACCCTATTCCCTAACCCTAAACCTAACCCCAAACCCTAACTCCCAACCCCAACCCTAACCCTATCCTTAATGCTAACCCCTAACCCTAACCCTAACCCTTAACCCAAACCCTAACCCTAACCGCAAACCCTAACCCTATCCCCAAACCATAACCCCCAACACCAACCCTAGCCCTAACCCCTAACCCTAATCCTAACCCCTAACCCAAACCCTAACCCTAAACCCAAACCCTAACCCCCAACTCCTAACCCCTAACCCTAACCCAACCCCAACCCTAACCCTATCCCTAGCCCAAACCCTAACCCCTAACCCAAACCCTAAACCCTAACCCTAACCTTAACCCCAAACCCTAACCCCCAACCCCAACCCCTAACCCAACCCCAACCCTAACCCTAACCAACCCCAAATCTCCAACCCTAACCTCCAACCCCAAACCTAACCCTAACCCCAAACCCAAGCCCTAACCCTAATCCCTAATCCTAACCCTAATCCTATCCCCTAACCCAAACCCTAACCCAAAACCTAACCCCAAACCCTAACCCCCAACCCCAACCCTATCCCTAATGCTAACCCCTAACCCTAACCCTAACCCTAACCCTAATCCCAAACCCCAACCCCAACCCCAAAGCCCAACCCTAACCCTAACCCCAAACCCCTAACTCTAACCCCCAACCCCAACCCCAACCGTAACCCTATCCTTAACCCTATCCCTAACCCCTAATCCTAACCCTAACCCTAACCAACCCCAAACCCCCAACCCTAACCCCAAACACCAACCCTAACCCTAACCCCAAACCCTAACTCAATACTAACCCTAACCCCAAACCCCAACCCCAACCCCAAAGCCCAACCCTAACCCTAACTCCAAACCCCTAACTCTAACCCCCAACCCCAACCCCAACCCTATCCCTATCGCTAACTCCTAATCCTAACCCTAACCCCTATCCCCAAACCCTAACCCCCAAACCAACCCCAAACCAACCCTAACCCCAAACCCTAACCCCGAACCCCAACCCTAACCCCAAACCAACCCCCAACCCCCAACCCTAACCCCCAACCCCAACCCTAACCCCAAACCCTAGCCCTAACCCCGAATCTTAACCCTAACCCTAATCCTAACCCCTAACCCCTAACCCAAACCCTAACCCCTAACCCTAAACCTAGCCCTAACCCCAAACACTAACCCCCAACCCCAACCCCAAACCTAACCCTATCCCTAATGCTAACCCCTAACCTTAACGCTAACCCCTAACTCTATCCCTAACCCCAAACCCTAACCCCAAACCAACCCCAAACCCGAAACCCCAACCCTAACCCTAGCTCTAAACCCTAAGCCAAATCCTGACCCCTAACCCAAACCCTAACCCCTAACCCTAACCCCAAACCCTAAACCCCAACCCCTAACCCTTTCCCTAACCCCAAACCCTAACCCTATCCCCAAACCCCCAACCCCAAATCCTAACTCCAAACCCTAACCCCAAATGCCAAACGCCAAACCCCAAGCCTAACATAACCCTAACCCTAACACTAACACTAACCCTAAACCCAACCCCAACCCCAACCCTAACCCCTAACCCTAACACTAACCCCTAACCCTATCCCCAAACCCTAACCCCAAACCCCCAACCCCAACCCTAACTCTAACCCCAAACCCTAACCCTATCCCCAAACCCTAACCCCCAAACCAACCCCAAACCCCCAACCCTAACCCCAACCCTAACCCCCAACCCTAACCCCAAACCCCAACCCTAACCCCAAACCCCAAACGCAAACCCCAACCCCAGCCCTAACCCTAACCCTAATCCTATCCCCTAACCCTAAACCTAACCCCAAACCCTAACCCCCAACGCCAACCCTATCCTTAATGCTAACCCCTAACCCTAACCCTAACCCTAACCCTAACCCTTAACCCAAACCCTAAACCTAACCCCAAACCCTAACCCTATCACCAAACCCTAACCCCCAAACCAACCCCAAACCCCCAACCCTAACCCCAAACCCCAACCCCAAACCCCAACCCTAACCCCCAACCCCAACCCCAACCCCAGCCCTAACCCTAACCCCTAATCCTAACCCTAACCCTATCCCCTAACCCTAACCACAAACCCTAACCCCCAACCCCAACCCTATCCTTAATGCTAACCCCTAACCCTAACCCTAACCCCAAACCCTAACCGCCAAACCAACCCCAAACCCCCAACCCTAACCTCAAACCCCAAACCATAACCCCCAACACCAACCCTAATCCTAGCCCTAGCCCTAACCCCCAACCCTAACCCTATCCCTAACCCCAAACCCTAACCCTATCCCCAAACCCTAAACCAACCCCAAACCCCAACCCTAACCCCAAACCCCAACCCTAACCCCAAACCCTAACTCCAAACCCTAACCCTAACCCCAACCCCCAACCCCCTAACCCTAACCCCAAACCCCAACCCTAACCCTAACCCTAAACCCCAACCCTATCCCTAACCCCAAACCCTATCTCCCAACCCTAACCCCAAACCCCAACCCTAACCCTAACCCCAAACCCTAACTCCAAACACTAACCCTAATCCCAAACCCCAACCCCAACCCCAAAGCCCAACCCTAACCCTAACCCCAAACCCCTAACTCTAACCCCCAACCCCAACCCTATCCCTAACCCTATCCCTAAACCCTAATCCTAACCCTAACCCTAACCCTAACCAACCCCAAACCCCCAACCCTAACCCCAAACACCAACCCTAACCCTAACCCCAAACCCTAACTCAATACTAACCCTAACCCCAAACCCCAACCCCAACCCCAAAGCCCAACCCTAACCCTAACTCCAAACCCCTAACTCTAACCCCCAACCCCAACCCCAACCCTATCCCTATCGCTAACTCCTAATCCTAACCCTAACCCCTATCCCCAAACCCTAACCCCCAAACCAACCCCAAACCAACCCTAACCCCAAACCCTAACCCCGAACCCCAACCCTAACCCCAAACCAACCCCCAACCCCCAACCCTAACCCCCAACCCCAACCCTAACCCCAAACCCTAGCCCTAACCCCGAATCTTAACCCTAACCATAATCCTAACCCCTAACCCCTAACCCAAACCCTAACCCCTAACCCTAAACCTAGCCCTAACCCCAAACACTAACCCCCAACCCCAACCCCAAACCTAACCCTATCCCTAATGCTAACCCCTAACCTTAACGCTAACCCCTAACTCTATCCCTAACCCCAAACCCTAACCCCAAACCAACCCCAAACCCGAAACCCCAACCCTAACCCTAGCTCTAAACCCTAAGCCAAATCCTGACCCCTAACCCAAACCCTAACCCCTAACCCTAACCCCAAACCCTAAACCCCAACCCCTAACCCTTTCCCTAACCCCAAACCCTAACCCTATCCCCAAACCCCCAACCCCAAATCCTAACTCCAAACCCTAACCCCAAATGCCAAACGCCAAACCCCAAGCCTAACATAACCCTAACCCTAACACTAACACTAACCCTAAACCCAACCCCAACCCCAACCCTAACCCCTAACCCTAACACTAACCCCTAACCCTATCCCCAAACCCTAACCCCAAACCCCCAACCCCAACCCTAACTCTAACCCCAAACCCTAACCCTATCCCCAAACCCTAACCCCCAAACCAACCCCAAACCCCCAACCCTAACCCCAACCCTAACCCCCAACCCTAACCCCAAACCCCAACCCTAACCCCAAACCCCAAACGCAAACCCCAACCCCAGCCCTAACCCTAACCCTAATCCTATCCCCTAACCCTAAACCTAACCCCAAACCCTAACCCCCAACGCCAACCCTATCCTTAATGCTAACCCCTAACCCTAACCCTAACCCTAACCCTAACCCTTAACCCAAACCCTAAACCTAACCCCAAACCCTAACCCTATCACCAAACCCTAACCCCCAAACCAACCCCAAACCCCCAACCCTAACCCCAAACCCCAACCCCAAACCCCAACCCTAACCCCCAACCCCAACCCCAACCCCAGCCCTAACCCTAACCCCTAATCCTAACCCTAACCCTATCCCCTAACCCTAACCACAAACCCTAACCCCCAACCCCAACCCTATCCTTAATGCTAACCCCTAACCCTAACCCTAACCCCAAACCCTAACCGCCAAACCAACCCCAAACCCCCAACCCTAACCTCAAACCCCAAACCATAACCCCCAACACCAACCCTAATCCTAGCCCTAGCCCTAACCCCCAACCCTAACCCTATCCCTAACCCCAAACCCTAACCCTATCCCCAAACCCTAAACCAACCCCAAACCCCAACCCTAACCCCAAACCCCAACCCTAACCCCAAACCCTAACTCCAAACCCTAACCCTAACCCCAACCCCCAACCCCCTAACCCTAACCCCAAACCCCAACCCTAACCCTAACCCTAAACCCCAACCCTATCCCTAACCCCAAACCCTATCTCCCAACCCTAACCCCAAACCCCAACCCTAACCCTAACCCCAAACCCTAACTCCAAACACTAACCCTAATCCCAAACCCCAACCCCAACCCCAAAGCCCAACCCTAACCCTAACCCCAAACCCCTAACTCTAACCCCCAACCCCAACCCTATCCCTAACCCTATCCCTAAACCCTAATCCTAACCCTAACCCTAACCCTAACCAACCCCAAACCCCCAACCCTAACCCCAAACACCAACCCTAACCCTAACCCCAAACCCTAACTCCAAACACTAACCCTAAACCCCAACCCCAACGCCCAACCCTAACCCTAACCCCAAACCCCTAACTCTAACCCCCAACCCCAACCCTATCCCTAACTCCTAATCCTAACCCTAAGCCCTAACCCAAACCCTAACCCTAACCCCTATCCCCAAACCCTAACCCCCAAACCAACCCCAAACCCTAACCCCAAACCCCAAACCCCAACCCTAACTCCAAACCAACCCCCAACCCCAACCCCAACCCCTAACCCCTAACCCCAACGCTAACCACATACCCTAGCCCTAACCCTAACCCCAAACACTAACCCCCAACCCCAACCCTAACCCTATCCCTAATGCTAACCCCTAACCCTAACGCTAACCCCTAACCCTATCCCTAACCCCAAACCCTAACCCCAAACCAACCCCAAACCCGAAACCCGAAACCCCAACCCTAAACCCCAACCCTAAACCCTAACCCTAACCCAAACCCTAACCCCAAACCCTAACCCTAAACCCTAACCCTAACCCCAAACCCTAACCCCCAACCCTAACCCTTTCCCTAACCCCAAACCCTTACCCTATCCCCAAACCCTATCCTCAAACCCCCAACCCCAACCCCAACCCCAAATGCCAAACGCCAAACCCCAACCCTAACATACCCCTAACACTAACCCTAACCCCTAACCCCTAACCCCAAACCCTATCCCCAAACTCTAACCCCAAACCCCCAACCCCAAACCCTAAACCTATCCCCAAACCCTAACCCCCAAACCAACCCCAAACCCCCAACCCTAACCCCAAACCCCAACCCTAACCCCCAACCCCAACCCCAACCCTAACCCCAACCCCCAACCCCAGCCCTAACCCTAACCCCTAATCCTAACCCTAACCCTATCCCCTAACCCTAACCCCAAACCCTAACCCCCAACCCCCAACCCCCACCCCAACCCTATCCTTAATGCTAACCCCTAACCCTAACCCTAACCCCAAACCCTAACCCTATCCCCAAACCCTAACCGCCAAACCAACCCCAAACCCCCAACCCTAACCCCAAACCCCAACCCTAACCCCAAACCCCAACCCCAACCCTAACCCCAAACCCCAACCCTAACCCCAAACCCCAACCCCAAACCATAACCCCCAACACCAACCCTAATCCTAGCCCTAACCCCCAACCCTAATCCTAACCCCTAACCCAAACCCTAACCCTAACCCTATCCCCAAACCCTAACCCCAAACCCTATCCCCAAACCCTAACCACAAACCCCAACCCCAACCCTAACCCTAACCCAAAGGTGTCAAACTCAATTTCATTGAGGGGCCGCATCAGCATTGCGGTTGCCCTCAGGGCGCCGGGTGGGTATGGCCAGGGTGGGCGTGGCCTACTGGGTAGGCGTGGCCAGCTCTACATCGTTCACATCAAGGGTGCCTATGGGGGCCTGGGCAGGAGTGGGACGGATCTGAGGGTCTCTGGGCCAGGGCCAGGGCCAAGGCAGTGGGGGCCGTTCCCTCACTGTTTCCAGGATGGCTTCGCAGGCCGCATGAAACCACTTTGCGGGCCGGATCCGGTCCCTGGGCCTTGTGTTTGACATGTCTGCTATAAACCATTTAGAGAAGGCTGTAAAACACTATGAAGCAGTATATAAGTCTAAGTGCTATTGCTTTTGCTATTAAATAACTGCCTATATTCCCATTAGAGTTCAGAGATTCCATACTGTAGAGGCTATATGCACTCAACATCAACAAAGATGTTTTGAGTCATGATGTGCAAATGTTATCATTTGGGTTATTTATGGATTGACAGCAACATTCACATGCCACTTGCCCACCCCCCACTGTGCAGGCTCCCACATGAGGTGGTCACAGAAATGTGTAATGGTCCATGCATTCTTGGAGAAGTTGGGACTAGGATTTACTTGATTAACCCTCATTCCTCCCAGGTTTCTCTGATCTTCTGCACAATCACACATATGCATAAAAGACATTGCATCAAAGCTCTCTTCCTAGGACCTGTAACTTTTTTGTGCAAAAGTAGCAGAGATTTACTTAAGCAATTCAGTTTCCTGCAAAATTAAATATCCATGTATATATCATTAAACATGATGCATAGCTGCAGATTCCGTTAACACATTTTTTTTCTGCTGATTCCTTGACATGGAATGCCCATTGTTGACATTTAGCCAAAATACATTGCAACCATATTCACATGTTTCACATGAATGGAGACATATTCTAGGATACCAAAGAAATCTATTAATCCACTCATCTTACATAAACGAAGAACATATTTACCCTGAAAATACCAATATTAAACAACTTTCCTGTTTCCATACTTTGGTCTGTCACAGTTATCAGCCTTGCAGAAATGTGATCTATTATACTTTTATTGGTGTAAAGCATGCTTTCTGCCATGGGGGTCTCTACTACAGATAATTGTGCTCTATTAAATAAATAACAGGTAAAGGATCATTAGAGAACCAACCTGGAATTAAGGAGAAATTTCCTGACAGTTAGAACAATTAATCAGTGGAACAGCTTGCCTCCAGAAGTTATGGGTGTTCCATTACTGGAGGCTTTTAAAAAGAAATTACAACCATTTGTCTAAAATGGTATAGGGCATAGGTATCAAACTCAATCACATCACATGATGTATTGTGGTGTATCACAATGTTTTTTGCTTTTCTGGAGCTGGGATGGGTGTGGCCTGCATGTGACATTTGGCCCATGGGCCACCAGTTTGACACTCCTGGCATAGGGTCTCTTGCTAGAAGACCTCCAAGGTCCCAACACTACTCTATGTTCTAACTCACAGAACCTGCTAAACCATCAAATAAGAGTTTATCAACTGCACTGGCTGGATTTAAAAAAAAACACTTGAATTTAGAATTAAATAAATCCCACTTCAGCGGAAAATAATATGAAACAATCCAACCAATTTGTTTCTTACTCAGAAAACCATGGATTAAACCAAATGCATGAACCACGTTGTTGGGGGGGGTTAGGGTTATAGAGTTGAAGCAGGTAAGCTATTAGTCTGAGTCTTCTTGCATCCCCAGACTTCCAATCTGGCTTCATCAGGTGAGTAGTTAGAAAGATCGAGATCAAAATCTATTACAAGTTGAGCTTTGCTCATGCTAATGTCAACCAGGTAGAAGATACCTGGACACTGTTACAACAGTAGCTTGCAGTTACTTCTACAGTTTAGCAATCCTTTATCATATCAAGGTGTCTTCCATAGAACTAACAGTTGAGGGTTGCCTACCCCTGGCTCTAGATAAGAGCCCTTTTCTGCCATCCAGCTTTCTGCAACCCAAGTACAGGTGGTGTCTTACATTTGTTTAGAGCTCATTTGAGGTCACACCACCACATAAAAAGTGACTTATGAATGGTCCTCATGCTGCAGCATCTCGTTACATGATCAAAATTTGGACACCTGGCAACTGGTTTTGTGTGTGTGTATCTATGACATTTACAGCACCCCAGAATCATCTGATCACCATTTCTAACCATCCCAGCCAGCTTCCAACAAGGAAAATCAATGGGGGGGGGGGGAGAAAGCTGTATTTACTTAACAGCCATGAGATTCACTTACATTACTGCAGTGATTCCCTTATCCATGGGGGGGGGGGAAGGTGGTAAATTGGGAATGACTCATTTAAGAACCCTCCAGCTTAGCAATGGAAATTGTGATCCCATTGGTGGTTCATAAGTCAAGGACTATCTGTACAAGATTCTTAGAATCTTAAAAAGACCCAAATGTTTATGTGGAATTATTTCCATCAGCTTTGCTAGAACTGCTAGTTGTTGTGTATGCAATAAATTGTTCCTAGGGTGATGCTGTTTCAGAACTGTTTTTTAAGACACGCAGATTCGTGGGAACAGTTTGAGTACTTTCCTCTGAACTCTTTATGAATTTTGTTGACTCTGGCTGGACTGGAGTTATTGTAGTGTGTGAATTTGCTCTCAAATGACTATTAGCATGACAAGTTTCACTGGTATTGTCAAGACAAGACTGCACCACAAACTACCATTAAAGAAAGAGGCAGAGAGCCTGGGAAGAGAAACCTGGAAGATTTTTATTTTATTTTATTTTTCCAACAGAGTTAAAAGTTGCTTTCTGATCTGACAGCAGCACTGAAATTCCAAAGTTGGTTGTCAGGTGTCTTTTGAATGTTTATTACTCTTATGTAGCCAATTTTTTTTAAAAAAAAAACTTTCCCCAGCTTGTTTTAGCACTTTTCTGCCTGCCTTCACTTGAAAAGCTATTCCTTTGCAAATCTTTATGGTGAAACCTCTCCTTGCCTTGCCCTTCCATTCTGCCTCCTGATCCACATCAACACAGATAGTCCTTATGTCCAGTTGCTTAGCGACTGTTCAAAATTACAATAGTCTCCCTTCTTCCCCCCACCCCCCACAAAAAAGGTAGTTATGATCTGGTTCCAAACTTTTGATGGTTACCCCTGGTTACATGACATTTTAGTCAAGTGATTTATGACAATTTTGCAGAACACTGGTATTATTTCTGTCCTTTTTAGCAAAAATGCTCCATAGCAAACAATGAGTTCGTTTAAGGACCACAGATTCACTTAACAACCATGGCAATTTGTTTAATGATCACCATCCCCAGAATTGCCCACATCGCTGCATTCCACGCCAGCCATAGCTTCCAAGCACTCTTTCAAGGATAGCTCCACATAGACCTCATTACAGTAGTCCAATGGAGATGACCAGGCACAAATATAGTAGACTGCTGTTCTTAAAGCAAATAGAGCAGGGGTCTTCAAACATGGCCCTTTTATGACTTTGTGGACCTCAACTCCCAGAATTCTTCAGCCATTAGACAGAGCAAACAAGTGCTCAATGTTATAAATCCAGAAACACATCACTAGAAGCCAAAATCACAAGACTACATTGGATTTACTTTAAACGTGCAAATTCATTGGAGAAGTGATGCTAGTGGATCAAAAGGCAAAGATCTCACTCACTTGGTATTGGTCAAATATGATACCCCCTTTCTTGACAGGGTAGCATGAGTCAGAAATGACTAAACGTTGAACCATTTAAAAATATTTAAAACATATACAAGCCTGAAAACCAAGCTCAAGATTCCAACAAGGCAAATTGATAATTCCCAATTTTAACTTATGCTGCATGGTTTTCAATTTTGACGTCTATTGCGTTGTACAATACCCTTAGGAGCCCAACCTGAAAGGTTTTCCCCTTTATTAAAACTTTCCAAGGTACACTGAGAACGTACAGAAACTGATCTTGGCAACTAGGGGTGCCAAGAGATCGGGGGTAGAAGGAAGGTGGGTTTGTGTTAGAGCAAGAGCCTGAAGCAGCCCAAGGCAAAAATAATGAATTGCTATTCTCCAGAAATGGGACACACAAATAAGGTCCCCGAACCCCACCAAGCCATCTACATTATTCAAATAAACCACGAATTTTGCTATTTGCCTAGATAAAGCTGGGTTCTGAATCTCCTAAATATTGGGGGGGGGATTGGGAAATTTCATCTGGAACTGTAAGTTTGATTAAGACAAATGCAGAATACTCTAAATGCAACAAAAGTTTTAAGTCTTTGAAACATGTTGGAAGACAAGCTGGTCCAAGATTTAATTTATATTTATTTCTTAAGATGCAAGCACCACAGCAGAGAGACGACTATATTTTCCATGTATTATCTCTTTTGAAAGGAGGACCTTATTATCAGGAGTTTGAAACAACTGTAATGTATCTGTGACATGCATTTGTCATGCAAAAGGTAGATTTATTCAGTAGAAAAAGATGTTATCACAAATCCCAAAGTTGTAGGAAAATTAGGGCCACAATTTATACTAGGCCAGCACCAAATGGCAAGCAAAATCTTTTGATGGGAATTGAAAATTAGGAGCCAGGTGCATGCACCCTTCATTGTATGAATAGGAATATTAAAGTTATCTTTTGCTTGTCAAAAATAGAAACCAAATGTATGCTTCTGTTCTAAGGATTATTAAATAGGAGAAAGGACTATCAAGTGAGAGTGTATATGTGTGTGTGCGTATTATATTCACTGCCTTATAGAAAACTGGGATGTCTAAATAAATCTTAAGCAGTGTTTCAACTCAACTTAAAATAGCCACTATAAGTCCCAGAGACCTTCACATTAATAGTCTGCCAAAGCCACAAAATGATTTGGAAAAAAGCCGCCTTTTCTCTACCCAAGAAGGTATAAATGTAAGAACGTTAACAAAAAAAACATTATCAGAAATCTGTATGGATTTAAAACATTTTGTCAGGGAAAAACCTAAAAGTAGATGAACTGAATCAGGGGATTAATGGTTTATTCCTATGTATAAATATCTCAACAAATGTAGGTAATTGTGCTTAGAAATATTAGAGGGGCATCTGATTCCCCATATTGGCTGTTGCTGGGCAGAAAACAATTAGGAAATTAAATATCAATTATTTTGGGAGTCTTTTGAATGTTTTTTGAAGGCTGACATAGCGTATACTGAACATGCTTCTGGACTTGGATAGTTTTTGCTGGAGCAGTAAAATATTAGATTAAGGGCTCAAAAAAAAAAGGCAAGGCAGCCATTTAACTTGAAAGCAACCTTTTATGAAATATATAATCAATCTTTCAACTAGAAAAGCAATCCAAATTTTTCTTTAAAGCCCAACAAAGCAACTCATTTTAAGAGACCTTTTATAAAACCCCTTGCTGGAGAAAATTAAATACTACTACTAGTAGAGTCCCAGCTACAGGCTTTATTGCTAAAAACAGCTATCTCCCTGCAAAGTTTCTAAGTAAGAGCTGAATTATCTATCACCTGCCCCTTTCCTTAAAATTGCTTCTAGATTGCCCCAATAAGGAAATACAGCAGGCCAACTATAATAAATTCCTTTAATTGCTTCAAACTGTATTTTAAGATGTTGCATTTCTTCTCTTCCAGGCTATCATTGCCTAACTTAGAAACCTTAAAGAGGACTTTTGTGTTCAAATTGAGGCAGGCCATAAGGAAAAATATAAATAATACATATGGATGCTGTATGTCATAAATGTGAGGTAGGACACAACAGTGAGGCATAGAGAATAATGCGTGTATTAGTTAGAAGAAGAACAAGGAAATGGAAAATGTCAAACCACAAGTTCACCTGTGGGTCACATCTAATAAGCTAGCACACAGTTCAGTTGCAGCTAACCACATATGTCTCACTTGTAGATAACCACATACATGGTACAGGAAACCTAGATGCTAGCAAAGAGACAAGTTTGCAAAACAATTTAGCAATGCAAAGGGGGGGCTAGAAATGAGCTAGAAGGTGGCCTGTAATTCATGTAACCAATCAGACTTAATAATTTACATTTCCGTGTTCTGTGACTTTTGAAGACTATAAATGAACCTGCTTGTTTCCTGGAAAGTTGTTCAGACATTGCCTTTGCTTTCTAATCTGAACCTTTTGCGCGCAAAATAAAACAAACTTCTTTTGATTCCGAGGTCTAAGTCTCTTAATTCTGCAACATTTTCTGGCACCCAGAGATGGGACTTGGGGCGATATTTCGCTGAGGACGGCACGGACCACCTGGGGCCCAGCCGGGGTCGTCCTGTCTTCCTTTAGCCGGCACGGACGATTTCTCCGAAAGGAGGCGGAGGACTCTGTGGGGGCGCCTGGTGGACACCGACCGATCCAAGAACCCGCACGGAATCAAAATAAGTCATCCACCACCAGAATTTGACGTCTGAGGGAGAAGACGCCTGCAGGCAAGTATATTGGAAAAAGGGTAGTCCCACTCTTTGGAAAACAAAAAGTGGATGGAATAGTCCCATTCGTTGTAAAACGTAGGGACTATAGACCCACTAAGAGTGGAAGAGGGGGCCTGATCACCCCCCTGGGTCCAGGATCAGCGCGTCCTAATGTGACCCTAGAGATAGTGTTGTGTGGGTGGTTAAGCCATTGCAGTTCCTGTTGGTGACCGTTGGAACGTCCGGCACCACAGGTCAGTGGCAGTGTCTTAGAAAATGGGTGGTAGAGGAAGTGTCCCTCGGACACCTCTTCAATGTATGCTGAAGAATTTCAAGAAAGGTTTTAGTGGAGATTATGGTCACCCAGATCAATATCAATAGTGGCAAATAGTAGTAAAGGAGAATCCTGAATGGCTCCACAAATGCTGAGTAGAATTCCTGCGGGTCTGTGTGGCACGAATGAATAGAAATCCTAGATGTCAAGGGGGAAAAAAAAGGGTCAGATTGAAACCATACCTGTTTCAAAAACTGATCCCTATGAAGAAGATGCACCCCTCCCCCATGTCCCTGTGTATCACCCTGTGCCTCAAGTCCCACCACCAGTGGTTCCAGTCCAGCAGCCAGTGGTGAGTCCAGTTCAACCCGCAGATGTTGATAATGACACTAATCAAGTTCAAGGGATAGGAGCCCAAGGAACTCACCAAGAAATCCTATTAAAAGCACTAGTGCATTTTGCTCAAAATATGGAAGTTTTAAAAATTGGCTATGTCAAGCACTAAACATATAGGTTAATAAAAGAAATTTATGTGCCTGATGGATCCCAGGCAGTATATAGTCCATTTTTGTTAGAGGAGTGTGGAGGTAGTGTTTGTGTGTCTGTGTTGTGTCTAATAATAATAATTAAGTGTCTGTGTTGTGTCTAATAATAATAATTAATAAAAAGGCCTTATTAAAAAACAACAACCAACAAACAAGGGAGCTCATTGGCTTCTGAACAGCTCCTTGTAATTATAATATTAGTTATTGATTTGTCAGAAGAAAGTATGAAATGAAATATCTGTATGTGAAATTGTTTATGCAAGCAGTTTGAATGGAAATGAATGTATGGATATGATAATCCTCTGTGTGTGTGAGAGAGAGAGTTTCTCCCCCACCACAGACTGTGAAAGAAGCAGTAAACTGCAGAATTTCTTTTGTTTGTTTATTAAAAAGTGAAATGAAAAAGCAATATAAGTGTTTGCATGAAAAGTCTCATGGAAGATGTGGGAGAGAATTCATGGAAATGCATGTGAAGAAGAGAAAACTATTTTGTTAGTGGTGAGATTTTTGTGTAATTCTTCTTTTTCTGTCTTTTCACCTTTGTTGCTTGTGTTGCTTTAAGAGCGAGAGAGACAGAAAGGAAAAGGGGGGTCTAATCTTTTAAACTATTTTTTTTTCGGTTTAGAATTCTGGTTTGAGGAAGCTGGGATGGATGTGAAATTTAATGTTTTAACCTACTTAATGGAAATTTGTTTCCATCTGAATGGAATCTGATTAAATTGGAATTTGACTAAATTTATATTAAGAGCGAAGAGTTGATATTAGAGTTTGATACAAAACTATTTCAGTAACTCAGAATATCTTATTAATCTTGTTTATTTTATTTATTTTGCTGGAGTTGCGTTTTGTTGTCATTTTATTTTTATTTTTTTAATGTTTTTATGCCTGTGTGTGGGACACACTGATAGAAAACAATACCTAAGAGAATTGAAGGAATTGTAATTCAACCCTTGTTTAAAACGAAGAAGTTGAGAAAAAGTTTGGGATTATAAATGAGTTACTGTATATTGTTTTGAGTGAAGATTTATGTGCAAACAAACTCAACTAGAGTTTGGTGAGGATTCCTTTGTTGCTCTTTACTAAGCAATTTGTTTGTGAATACAGACAAAGGAATGGCTACAGGAAGGGGTTCTTTACCCAAAGTGGGGAAAAGAAAAGAAAAAAAGAGAAAATAGAGGCTGAGGCCAATTTCAAGAAAAAGTTGAGGCCATAGGGTTGGCAGCAGCTGAACAATGGACTGAAAACTGAAGGGGACCAGAGTTAAGTCAAGCCCCCCCCCTTGAACCCTTGGTCCGAATGAAGATAGGGGACAATAATGTGACCTTTCTAGTAGATACAGGGGCATCTAGATCTGTAGTTACTAAGTTATTGGCTCCCTTTTCTACTGATGTCATAAATGTGCAAGGAGTTGATGGCTCCGTTAATCGTCATTCTTTTTTGAAGCCCTTGAGATGTTCCCTAAATGGATGGGACATTGAACATCAATTCTTATATATGCCTGAGTGTCCCATTCCTTTGCTGGGGTGAGACCTGCTATGAAAAATGGGAGAGACATTGTCATTTGAAGAAGACAGAATGGCACTTGTAACGAAGTACCTTCCAGATGAGATGTGGCGAATAATGGTGGCCCAAGAGGTTCAAGTCCCCGATACGTGGCAGGAATTTGGAGTGCTCCAAGTATGGGCAGAAGATAATCCTCCAGGTTATGCAGCCCAGCATGCACCACTAGTCATCCAAGTGAAGCCTCTGGCAGTGCCTATTCGTCTCCGGCAGAGAAGCTACCCTCGCCCCATTGCATACTGAATTTTGCCCTGCTAGCCAAACCACTCTATGAGTCCACAAAGGGGGGAGAAAAGGAGCCTTTTGTTTTGAGACTTTAAAATCAGCTTTATCTCAAGCTCCTGTCACAGGACTTCCCAATCTGGAGAAACCTTTTAATTTGTATGTGGACTCAAAGAGTAATGTGGCTATTGGAGTCCTGACTCAAGAAAAGGGAAGTTGGCAACAGCCCATAGCTTATTTGTCAACACAACTTGATGCAGTTTCAAAAGGGTGGCCACAATGTCTAAAAATTCTGGCAGCCACAGCTCTCCTGATAGAGGAAGCTAATAAATTGACTTTGGACAGATTCTGAATATGCATTCCTCACATTACATGTACATGCTGCACTCTATAGAGAGAGAGGACTCTTGACAGGAGCAGGAAGAGAAATTAAACATCCTCTTTTGATTGAAAGACTCATCAAAGCTGTGCGGGGACCTAAAAGAGTAGTGTCGTGCACTGTAAAGGACATCAAAAGGGACAAGATGATGTAGCCCGAGGAAATACAGCAGCTGATGAAGCAAGGTTATCAGCAACTCGAGATAGTCAACCCTATCCTGACATGACAGCTTGTGTAGCATTAGAAATGCCAAGAGGACTGAGCCCTAAATATTCCAAAGCTGAGGAATTACAAGCAATTGTGGATTTGAAAGCACACAAACAGGGAGAATGGTACATGCTCCCAGATGGAAGGATTTTTGTCCCTGAAAGTTTAGCCTGGCAAGTAGTGAAGGAAACTCACCTAACTACTCACATGGGAAAGAGTGCCTTAGCCGAGGCACTTCATCGCATTGTATATATTAATCGCCTTCAGTCATTGTGTGGTCATGCTAGTGAAAGATGCAATACATGTGCTCAAATTAATCCAAGACAAGGACCTACACTTCCTCCGGGAAGTCAGCCTAAGGGTTACTATCCCATGGATTCTTTAGTTGTTGATTTTACAGAAATGCCAAAATGTGGACTATATAAAGCAATGCTAGTTATGGTGTGTAATTATACTGGGTGGCCTGAATGTTTCCTTACCAAGACAAAGCATGCATGAGAAGTGGCTAGAATTTTACTCAAGACAGAATAGAGGAAAAGGTGACTAAGGTGTGCCTTGAAACTTGCCTTAAATGGGTGGATGCATTGCCACTAGCACTTTGGTCTGTGAGATGCACCCTTCAAAAGGGAATTAGGCTATCTCCTTATGAAATGATGTTTGGAAGACCTCCCCCTCATGAGTACTAATTTGAAAAATCATGTAGGGAACTTAAGTCAAATAGGGACTTCATGGGTGAGTCAAATGGTGGGAGAGTTAAATAAGCAAATATAAGGAATCCAACACTATTGTGTGTCCCTAAGCCCACCATTTCTGAGTACTCCCAGTCATAATATCCAAGTGGGAGACAAAGTATGGGTAAAACACTGGAAAGGGGAAAACTTGAAACCTAGATGGAAAGGCCCGTATATTGTGGTCATGTGTTCTCCCCTAGAAGTAAAAGTGTTAGAATCCAACTCTTGGATTCACTGGACTTGAGTTAAGCCCGCAGCTGATGACTGTTGGGAGGCAGAGCAGGACGAGACCCATCCTCTAGTGCTACACTTGAAGAAGCGCCCCCTATAACTGCCCTACTGGCAATGGGCAGGCAACATACGGGGCAGAAGAGGCCCTACTGGTGTCACTCCGGAAGCTGACCCTCTACGTACGGCTGAAAACAAGGAGAAAAACAATTGTTAATGTGTTAGGGATGGTTTGTGTGGTGTAGGTTGGACCTATCTCGAGAAATGGTAGTCCGACAATATATAGTCATAGGTGTAATGTGTCTGGCATTAGTGATCTTAATTATTTTGATTGTAACCTGCTGCATTGGAAACCTTTTCTTCTGGAATCACCCCACATCCAAAGTAACAAGTGTTGCACCTAAAATCACTAAGTGTGACCAAGGAAAGTGTGTATCTTCTGTGGACACTTATGTTTGAAACACCCTGGGAGTGGGTTCTTTGGAGTCTGTTGGGAGTCTTGGGATTGTGGATACTAAATTTAGCAAACAAGACTAGGCTTTGTGATTCATCCAATACTGATACTGTCCTTTCCCAAATTCCACCTAATCCCCTCCATCCTCCGGGCGTGGTAACCTTGTAATTGTAATTATTCCCCTTGTTGTGACTGTGAGTGTGGAATAGAAATAATAGAAAATGACATTGACCTATTTCAGGTTGTCAACCATGAATCTCCTATGGCTATGGATACTATTTACAAGTGGCCTATTGGGTAAGAAAGCCATGGATGGTAGTCCCAAATGTTGTGAGAATGGTCAGACAGTTCCTTTCACCCTAGAGGAAGGCTCAGGGGCTGTTGAAGAACCTGAAGGGACAAGTAAAGCCCAGGCTTTGGGGCCACTGGAGATACTCGGCAAAGAGGGACTGGAGCAAACCCACTCCTGGTCTTATTTCCCAGTGGGGAGGGCACCCCAGGCCAACCCCAGCTCCTAAATCTAAGCGTGTTATTCCTAGACTAAAACCAGGTTTGGAGCAATGAGTATAATCATAGATTTCATGCCTTTTCCATGAGTATGGCAGTGTGTTTGGAAGAGGATGGAGTCTTTTTCTTGTGTGGAGAAAATGTGTATGTATGTTTGCCTACTACTTAGACTGGAACTTGTACTCTTGTACACCTTTTCCCCAAGATGGGTGTTGTTAAGGGTGAACAAGCCCTCCCTGTTCCTCTCATAGGACATGTGCAAAAAAGGGTACCCCTAGTGATACCCCTGTTAGCTGTCCTAGGAATAACTACTGCAGTAGGAACAGGTGTGGGAGGCTTAGCCCATTCTACAATTCAGTTTCAACAGCTTTCTGAGGAATTTCAACAAAGTCTAACTCAGATTGCTGGGACCTTGGTCGAAGTACAAGACCAAATAGATTCCTTGGCAGCAGTAGTCTTGCAGAACAGGCGGGCCCTAGACCTCCTGACAGCTGAAAAAGGTGGCTTGTGTCTCTTTTTAGGAGAAGAATGCTGCTTTTACATGAATAAGTCAGGAATGGTCAGAGAAGCGGCAAAGGATCTGCAAGACAGAGCGTCCAGGATTAGCCAGAGACTCCAGGGAACTGACCAATGGTTCTCATGGTTACCAGGAACTGCATGGGTCAAGCAAGTGCTGTTCCTATTGCTCCGTGGAGTAGTGGGGTTAGCCTTCATCCCGTGTGTAATTCCCTTAATGAGGCAATTGGCTGTGAAATCAATGAAAGAGATAAGGATTGAAAAGGAACTGATTATGCTCGAGGGATCTTTGGAAAATGGATACACACCTGGGATTCCAAGGGAAAGAAGGGATCCGGATGGTGGAATATATGTGCGGTTTGGACCGTGGGGCTTAGAGAGAGTGCCTGAGGAGGATGAAGTCTAACTCATGGAATACTTCTTTCTCTCTTTGCTTGTCGCTATCTATATCTTGATAAGTGTCAGTTCAAAGTGTTGCTCTGCTATACTGTTCACCTATCCTAATATACAATGGTTTTGATCTTTGCTTGCTGGGGAAACTGGAATTGCTTGCCGAAATAAAGGAATATCATGGAAGGTGAGACTCCTTGTCCAAATGGAAATTGAGTCTCAACAGGGGGGAATGAGGCAGGCCATAAGGAAAAATATAAATAATACATATGGATGCTGTATGTCATAAATGTGAGGTAGGACACAACAGTGAGGCATAGAGAATAATGCGTGTATTAGTTAGAAGAAGAACAAGGAAATGGAAAATGTCAAACCACAAGTTCACCTGTGGGTCACATCTAATAAGCTAGCACACAGTTCAGTTGCAGCTAACCACATATGTCTCACTTGTAGATAACCACATACATGGTACAGGAAACCTAGATGCTAGCAAAGAGACAAGTTTGCAAAACAATTTAGCAATGCAAAGGGGGGGCTAGAAATGAGCTAGAAGGTGGCCTGTAATTCATGTAACCAATCAGACTTAATAATTTACATTTCCGTGTTCTGTGACTTTTGAAGACTATAAATGAACCTGCTTGTTTCCTGGAAAGTTGTTCAGACATTGCCTTTGCTTTCTAATCTGAACCTTTTGCGCGCAAAATAAAACAAACTTCTTTTGATTCCGAGGTCTAAGTCTCTTAATTCTGCAACAAAATAAACCCAGATAACAAAGACTTAAGATCAGTTTTGAAATACTATTTTTACTGTTTTATGTACTGTGTAATTTTAATAGAAGAGGTTAATGTTGCGTATAGAAAAGCCTAGACTTCAAGACTTCCAACACCCAGATTTTTTAAAAAAAACCTACAAAATACCAGCGCTAGCCCAACTTAAATGTTAAAAAGGTTTCTTATGTAACTATTTGAAAAAGCCTCATCTTCTCTATCGACCAGGCAAATCAAGAATGATCTCAAAATGGAAGGGTAGCAAACTTAAGTGTGGGGGGTAAAAACATGGAACTAGGAGTGCATTTTGGCAAAATGAACCTAAAATGGCAATAGGAACTTGGGCCAGAAAATTAGCAAATTTAATTACTGTTTTTAGAAACATTGAAAGGCCTTTGAACAATAGCAAGGCAGCCATTTCCTAACTTGAAGGCAACTCAGAAGATGCAGCCCAAATCCTTTCCAATAGTTAACAAAAGCAGCCAATTTCTCATCTTTTGTGTTTTGCAAAACTATTATTGCTCTAGTCCCAACTAGGCTTTTCTTGCTGAAGTAACTATCTCATTGCAAAGTTGCTAAATCTTATCACCTTCGCTTCCCATAGTTAGAAATTTAATCTAAATACAGAATTCAAACTTTCAAGCAGGGCAGTTCACGTAAAATTTCTAGAACCTTAAACCTTTCAAACTCTTCTGCCTCTTTCCCATAAAATAAACGTTTTCAGCATAACTGAAAAAAAAACCTATTGTTTTTCCAGTGAAAGAAACCCAAATTCTACACAAAACCCAGATGTGAAAAATGCAGTTAAATCAGCATTTAACTAACTTTTTTACCTAGCTAATATTCAGGATAATGTGGTGCATAGAGTTTAGTTGAATTTTAGAAGACCTAGAAACCTAGTCTTAATTGAATTTTGAAATAAAACGACAGAAACCCATCCAGTTTTTTAAAAATAAAACCCCACATTTGAGTCTATAAAAAAAAATCCTGTCACTGGCAACCCCGTTTTATAAAAAGCCTTTTCTCCTTCCACTTTTAACTAAGACAAATTCCCACTAATGGAGACCGAGCGTTCGGAAAAGCTTTACAAAAAATGTTTTCTTAATAGATATATCAGGCTCTCTCGATAAAACCCCCACCACAAAATAAACCGGGGAAAAAACTAAAGAGAATTGCAAAAGCTGGCCCCTACCGCAACAGGAAAATAAAAAGCGATTGTTTGAACGAAACAAACACCATACTTTTCCTCCTCCTCCACCCCACCCTCTGAAATGAACGGAGCTGGCTCTGCAGCAAGCAATATAAACTTCAGGACTATACCAACTTCAAAATAAAAGGGGGGACTCGAGGGAGAAAATTTTCTTATGTATCTCGAAGGGACATTTCCAGCCAGATCTCCTGACTGCTACAATGAAATCGTATTTATACTAGTTTGTAAGTCGTTCCAACCTTGTAGCATATTTTATTTCAGGAGCTGGCGTTTGACTTTTAAACTGTTCTCCCCCCACCCCCCAGTTTCTATTTGAACATTCCAGCCCGGACCAATATTTTCCAAAGCGGCAGTTTCAGTAAAAAAAAAAGAAAAGAAAACAAAATTGCAAACTAATAATGGTTTAGTGGGTTGCATGCAAAACTTGTAATGGTTGAGTGAGCTGCATGAAAAAGAAAAGGAAAGATAGCCCGAATTTTGCTCTGACTTTCTGGAAAAGCTTCTCAAGTCAAAGCGATTGTCTGCTGGATTTTGCTGAGAGGGCAACTGCTCTACACAAGTACATTCTCCCCTTTGAAGGAGAAACTGCAGTTTGCAATGCAAAATCTCCAATATAAATACAAAAGAGGATGGCATTATTTATTATTTATTTATTGATGGGATTTATATCCCGCCCTATCTCCTGAAGGACTCAGGGCGGCTAACAATAAAACATATAATAAGTACATAAATCAAGATAAAATGAGATTGAGAACATCAGTGCAATAAAAATTAGAGAATTTAAAAATGAATTAAAAATACTAAATATAAATTAATTAAAATGCCTGTCAGTCTAGGTCAGATTGGTGGAACAGGTGTGTTTTGAGGCCGCGGCGAAAGGATTGGAGGTTTTGGGCTATCCGAAGCTCAGGGGGGAGCTGATTCCATAGGGTTGGTGCTCCCACAGAGAAGGCCCTCCCCCTGGGGGTCGCCAGCCGACATTGCCTAGCTGACGGTACCCTGAGGAGGCCTTCTCTGTGTGAGCGTACTGGACGGTGGGAATTTGTTCCCGGCAGCAGATGGTCCTGCAAGTATCCCGGACCTAGGCCATGTAGGGCTTTAAAGGTAAGTACCAGCACCTTAAATCTCACCCGGAGGGCAACTGGTAGCCAATGCAGCTCACGCAGGAGGGGTGTAATATGGGAGTATCGGGGAGCTCCCATCACAACCCGTGCAGCTGCATTCTGCACCAGCTGAAGCCTCCGGGTGGTCTTCAAGGGCAGCCCCATGTAGAGAGCATTACAGTAATCAATACGGGAGGTAACGAGTGCGTGGGTGACTGTACGTAGGGCATCTCGGTCCAGAAAGGGGCGCAATTGGTATATAAGACGAATCTGAGCAAATGCCCCCCTAGCCACGGTTCCAATGTGATCTTCGAAACTGAGTCTTGAATCTAGGAGGACGCCCAGATTGCGTGCTTTATCAATGGGAGGTAACATCTCTCCTCCTATAGTCAGAGATGGAACCTCTTGGACTAGACGAGATGACGGTATGTACAGCCACTCAGTCTTGGCCGGGTTGAGTCGAAGCCTGTTTTCTCCCATCCTAATCTGTACCGCTTCCAGACAACGGGACATCACATCAAGGGCATCACTGGGTTGGTTCGGGGTGGAGATGAATAGCTGGGTGTCATCAGCATATTGATGATATTTCACCCCGAAGCTACGGATGATCTCTCCCAGCGGCTTCATATAGATGTTGAACAGGAGAGGCGAGAGGACCGAACCCTGAGGCACTCCACAATTAAGAGGCCTAGGGCTTGACCTCTGCCCTCCTGCCAACACCGTCTGCATTGGAAGGGAATAAATTTCAGCTGATGAAACAACCCAGCCTACAACCCACCACTGTATGCTTTTCATTGTATGCAGATTGTATAGTATGCAAATTGTATTTATTGTCTGCAAAGTACCCTGTAAACCGCCCTGAGTCCTTTGGGAAAGGGCGGTATATAAATTTAATAAAAAATAAAATAAAATAAAATAAATGGTTGCACTTGATCGCAGTTCCTTTAAATAAATCCTGTGACATATAATAACAAAATTGCTATGTTCAAATAATAATAATTGGGCTATAAAGTAAGTTGTGGAAATCTGTCTACCCCATGCATTGGTAATACTGCATGCTCATTTGGCCAAAGTCCTTGCATTTTGTCAACTTAGGTCAAAAAAAGTCAAAATGGCAGCTAGGTCATTGCAAGTAAAATTTTGACTTTTTTTATGTTCATTATAAAAAGACACATTTGACACCCCTGAGTTAAGGATGGGGGAACCCAACCCCCTATACTTTGTTCCAGAAGATTTTTCTTTACAATTCAGATTAAATTTAAAAATTTAATTATTTTTAAATTCTGCTTTTGACATAACCTTGTCATCTGCTTTCTACTTTATTCAGTAGTGGTGTCCAAATACTCCGGGTGGCTCATAACATAAGAAAAAAAAAAATGCATCAATTCAAAAGAAAATCAGCATACAGATGAAAAGACTGAAATTCATATTATATTACAGCCTTAATTTTTATAAAATGATGTTGGCATTTGACACTGGAAAAATTGTCTAAAGTATAAAGGTATTTCACATTTATGCTGGAAATGTGAATAAGGGGACTTTTTAATTACTCTTGGTGGATAGGTAAAAAAGCTGAAAAAATTGGATTCAAATACATACATTAATTCAGAAGATTTTAAGTTTTAACTGTAGCCAGATATGTTTTTTTGGGACCGATTGATAAAAAGTTGGCTAAAAATCACGGAAGTTTGTTTCTCTATCTCTGGGGTGTCAAACTCAATTTCATTGAGGGCCGCATCAGCATTGCAATTGCCCTCAGGGGGCCGGGTGAGTGTGGTCTGGGTGGGCGTGGCTAAAGTGCGTATGGCCTACTGGGTGGGCGTGGCCAGCTCTACATCCTTGCATCAAGGTTGCCTATGGGGGCCTGGGCAGGAATGGGACAGATCTGAGGGTCTCTGGCAGAAGGAGGGTCTCTGGGCCAGGGCCAAGACAGTGAGGGCCGTTCCCTCACTGTTTCCAGGATGGCTTCGCGGGCCACATGAAACCACTTCGCGGGCCGGATCCGGCCCGCGGGACTTGTGTTTGACACGTCTGCCCTAACCCTAACCCTAACCCCTAACCCCTAAACCGTAACATGCACAGGCTGTTACCGTTGACTTGGTCTAACTGTCACTAAGTGAAACATGTCACTAACTGAAACACATGTGTTGGCTGTTACCATTGAGTTGGTCTTGCCATCTCTGAGTGACCTACACCTGCACTGGCTGTTACCATTGACTTGGTCTAACCGTCACTAAGTGAAACACGTCACTAAGTGAAGCATGTGTTGCCTATTACTATTCAGTTGGTCTTGCCGCCTCTATGTGACCTAGACGTGCACTGGGTATTACCATTGGCTTGGCCTGTCACTAAGTGAAACACGTCACTAAGTGAATCACATGTGTTGGCTGTTACCACTGAGTTGGTCTTCCATCTCTGAGTGACCTACACGTGCACTGGCTGTTTGTTACCCTTGACTTGGTCTAACCGTCACTAAGTGAAACACATCACTAAGTGAAACACATGTGTTGTCGGTTACCATGGAGTTGGTCTTGCCATCTCTGAGTGACCTACATGTGCACTGGCTGTTACCGGCCTGTCTGCCGCTAAATGAACCACGTCACTAAGTGAAACACATGTGTTGGCTGTTACCATTGAGTTGGTCTTCCATCTCTCAGTGACCTACACATGCACTGGCTGTTACCATTGTCCCTAACCCTAACCCTAACCCTAAACTATAACTCTACACCTAAACCCTAAACTTAACCCAGACCCTAACCCTAACCGTAAACCCTAACCTTAAACCCAAAAGCTAACCTTAAATGTTAACCCTAACCCTATCTCTAACTCTACACCTAAACCCCAAACCTAACCCTAACCCTAAGCCAAAACTGTAACCCTAACCCTAGCCCTAACCCTAAAGACAAACTCTAACCCTAAACCCAAAACCTAACCCTAACCCTAACTCTAACCCAAAACTGTAACTCTAAGTCTAAACCCTAACCCTAACCCTAACCTTAAACTTTAACCCTAAACTTTAACCCTAACCTTAACCCTAAACGCTAACGCTTAACCCTAAACCCTAACCGTAAACCCTAACCTTAAACCCAAAACCTAAACTTAAATGTTAACCTTAACTGGCTGTTACCATTGACTTGGACTGACCGTCACTAAGTGAAACACATCTGTTGGTTGTTACCATTGAGTTGGTCTTGCCATCTCTGAGTGAGCTACACGTGCACTGGCTGTTACCGTTGACTTGGTCTAACCGTCACTAAGTGAAACACGTCACTAAGTGAAACATGTTTTGCCTATTACCATTCACTTGGTTTTGCCGCCTCTAACTGACCTACACGTTCACTGGCTGTTACCATTCACTTGGCCTGTCCGCCACTAAGTGAAACACGTCACTAAGTGAAACACATGTGTTGGCTGTTACCATTGAGTTGGTCTTCCATCTCTGAGTGACCTACAAGTGCACTGGCTGTTACGGTTGACTTGGCCTGACGGGCACTAAGTGTAACACGTCACTAAGTGAAACATGTGTTGCCTATTACTATTCAGTTGGTCTTGCTGCTTCTAAGTGACCTACACGTGCACAGGCTATTACCATTGACTTGGTCTGACTGTCACTAAGTGAAACACGTCACTAAGTGAAACACATGTGTTGGCTGTTACCATTGAGTTGGTCTTCCATCTGTGTGTCACCTACACATGCACTGGATGTTACCGTTGACTTGGTCTAACCGTCACTAAGTGAAACACGTCACTAAGTGAAACACATGTGTTGGCTGTTACCATTGAGTTGATCTTGCCGCCTCTAAGTCACCTACACATGCCCTGGCTGTTACCGTTGACTTGGTCTGACTGTCACTAAGTGAAACATGTCACTAAGTGAAACACATCTCTTGGTTGTTACCATTGAGTTGGTCTTCCATCTCTGAGTGACCTACACGTGCACTGGCTGTTTGTTACCCTTGACTTGGTCTAACCGTCACTAAATGAAAAACATCACTAAGTGAAACACATGTGTTGGCTGTTACCATTGAGTTGGTCTTCCATCTCTCAGTGACCTACACATGCACTGGCTGTTACCATTGTCCCTAACCCTAACCCTAACCCCTAACGCTACTCCTACCCCTAACCCTAAACTCTAACTCTACACCTAAACCCTAAACTTAACCCAGACCCTAACCCTAACCGTAAACCCTAACCTTAAACCCAAAAGCTAACCTTAAATGTTAACCCTAACCCTATCTCTAACTCTACACCTAAACCCCAAACCTAACCCTAACCCTAAGCCAAAACTGTAACCCTAACCCTAGCCCTAACCCTAACCCTAAAGACAAACTCTAACCCTAAACCCAAAACTTAACCCTAACCCTAACTCTAACCCAAAACTGTAACTCTAAGTCTAAACCCTAACCCTAACCCTAACCTTAAACTTTAACCCTAAACTTTAACCCTAACCTTAACCCTAAACGCTAACGCTTAACCCTAAACCCTAACCGTAAACCCTAACCTTAAACCCAAAACCTAACCTTAAATGTTAACCTTAACTGGCTGTTACCATTGACTTGGACTGACCGTCACTAAGTGAAACACGTCACTAAGTGAAACATGTTTTGCCTATTACCATTCACTTGGTTTTGCCGCCTCTAACTGACCTACACATTCACTGGCTGTTACCATTCACTTGGCCTGTCCGCCACTAAGTGAAACACGTCACTAAGTGAAACATATGTGTTGACTGTTACCATTGAGTTGGTCTTCCATCTCTGAGTGACCTACAAGTGCACTGGCTGTTACGGTTGACTTGGCCTGACGGTCACTAAGTGTAACACGTCACTAAGTGAAACATGTGTTGCCTATTACTATTGAGTTGGTCTTGCTGCTTCTAAGTGACCTACAGGTGCACTGGCTGTTACCGTTGACTTGGTCTAACCGTCACTAAGTGAAACATGTCACTAAGTGAAACACGTCACTAAGTGAAACATGTTTTGCCTATTACCATTCACTTGGTTTTGCCGCCTCTAACTGACCTACACGTTCACTGGCTGTTACCGTTCACTTGGCCTGTCCGCCACTAAGTGAAACACGTGACTAAGTGAAACACATGTGTTGGCTGTTACCATTGAGTTGGTCTTCCATCTCTGAGTGACCTACAAGTGCACTGGCTGTTACGGTTGACTTGGCCTGACGGTCACTAAGTGTAACACGTCACTAAGTGAAACATGTGTTGCCTATTACTATTGAGTTGGTCTTGCTGCTTCTAAGTGACCTACAGGTGCACTGGCTGTTACCGTTGACTTGGTCTAACCGTCACTAAGTGAAACATGTCACTAAGTGAAACACATGTGTTGGCTGTTACCATTGAGTTGGTCTTGCCGCCTCTAAGTCACCTACACATGCACTGGCTGTTACCGTTGACTTTGTCTGACTGTCACTAAGTGAAACATGTCACTAAGTGAAACACATCTGTTGGTTGTTACCATTGAGTTGGTCTTGCCATCTCTGAGTGAGCTACACGTGCACTGGCTGTTACCGTTGACTTGGTCTAACCGTCACTAAGTGAAACACGTCACTAAGTGAAACATGTTTTGCCTATTACCATTCACTTGGTTTTGTCGCTTCTAACTGACCTACACGTTCACTGGCTGTTACCATTCACTTGGCCTGTCCGCCACTAAGTGAAACACGTCACTAAGTGAAACACATGTGTTGGCTGTTACCATTGAGTTGGTCTTCCATCTCTGAGTGACCTACAAGTGCACTGGCTGTTACGGTTGACTTGGCCTGACGGTCACTAAGTGTAACACGTCACTAAGTGAAACATGTGTTGCCTATTACAATTGAGTTGGTCTTGCTGCTTCTAAGTGACCTACAGGTGCACTGGCTGTTACCATTGACTTGGTCTAACCGTCACTAAGTGAAACATGTCACTAAGTGAAACACATGTGTTGGCTGTTACCATTGAGTTGGTCTTGCCGCCTCTAAGTCACCTACACATGCACTGGCTGTTACCGTTGACTTTGTCTGACTGTCACTAAGTGAAACATGTCACTAAGTGAAACACATCTCTTGGTTGTTACCATTGAGTTGGTCTTGCCATCTCTGAGTGAGCTACACGTGCACTGGCTGTTACCGTTGACTTGGGCTAACCGTCACTAAGTGAAACACGTCACTAAGTGAAGCATGTTTTGCCTATTACCACTCACTTGGTTTTGCCGCCTCTAACTGACCTACACATTCACTGGCTGTTACCATTGACTTGGCCTGTCCGCCACTAAGTGAAACACATCACTAAGTGAAACACATGTGTTGGCTGTTACCATTGAGTTGGTCTTCCATCTCTGAGTGACCTACACGTGCACTGGCTGTTACCGGCCTGTCTGCCGCTAAATGAAACACATCACTAAGTGAAACACATGTGTTGGCTGTTACCATTGAGTTGGTCTTCCATCTCTGAGTGACCTACAAGTGCACTGGCTGTTACGGTTGACTTGGCCTGACGGTCACTAAGTGTAACACGTCGCTAAGTGAAACATGTGTTGCCTATTACTATTGAGTTGGTCTTGCTGCTTCTAAGTGACCTACAGGTGCACTGGCTGTTACCGTTGACTTGGTCTAACCGTCACTAAGTGAAACATGTCACTATGTGAAACACATGTGTTGGCTGTTACCATTGAGTTGGTCTTGCCGCCTCTAAGTCACCTACACATGCACTGGCTGTTACCGTTGACTTTGTCTGACTGTCACTAAGTGAAACATGTCACTAAGTGAAACACATCTGTTGGTTGTTACCATTGAGTTGGTCTTGCCATCTCTCAGTGAGCTACACGTGCACTGGCTGTTACCGTTGACTTGGTCTAACCATCACTAAGTGAAACACGTCACTAAGTGAAGCATGTTTTGCCTATTACCATTCACTTGGTTTTGCCGCCTCTAACTGACCTACACGTTCACTGGCTGTTACCATAGACTTGGCCTGTCCGCCACTAAGTGAAACACGTCACTAAGTGAAACACATGTGTTGGCTGTTACCATTGAGTTGGTCTTCCATCTCTGAGTGACCTACAAGTGCACTGGCTGTTACGGTTGACTTGGCCTGACGGGCATTAAGTGTAACACATCACTAAGTGAAACTTGTGTTGCCTATTACTATTCAGTTGGTCTTGCTGCTTCTAAGTGACCTACACGTGCACAGGCTATTACCATTGACTTGGTCTGACTGTCACTAAGTGAAACACGTCACTATTCAGTTGGTCTTGCTGCTTCTAAGAGACCTACACGTGCACAGGATATTACCATTGACTTGGTCTGACTGTCACTAAGTGAAACACGTCACTAAGTGAAAAACATGTGTTGGCTGTTACCATTGAGTTGGTCTTCCATCTCTGAGTCACCTACACATGCACTGGCTGTTACCGTTGACTTGGTCTAACCGTCACTAAGTGAAACACGTCACTAAGTGAAACATGTTTTGCCTATTACCATTCACTTGGTTTTGCCGCCTCTAACTGACCTACACGTTCACTGGCTGTTACCATTCACTTGGCCTATCCGCCACTAAGTGAAACACGTCACTAAGTGAAGCATGTTTTGCCTATTACCATTCACTTGGTTTTGCCGCCTCTAACTGACCTACACGTTCACTGGCTGTTACCATTCACTTGGCCTGTCCGCCACTAAGTGAAACACGTCACTAAGTGAAACACATGTGTTGGCTGTTACCATTGAGTTGGTCTTCCATCTCTGAGTGACCTACAAGTGCACTGGCTGTTACGGTTGACTTGGACTGACGGGCACTAAGTGTAACACGTCACTAAGTGAAGCATGTGTTGCCTATTACTATTCAGTTGGTCTTGCTGCTTCTAAGTGACCTACAAGTGCACAGGCTATTACCGTTGACTTGCTCTGACTGTCACTAAGTGAAACACGTCACTAAGTGAAAAACATGTGTTGGCTGTTACCATTGAGTTGGTCTTCCATCTCTGAGTCACCTACACATGCACTGGCTGTTACCGTTGACTTGGTCTAACCGTCACTAAGTGAAACACGTCACTAAGTGAAACACATGTGTTGGCTGTTACCATTGAGTTGGTCTTGCCGCCTCTAAGTCACCTACACATGCCCTGGCTGTTACCGTTGACTTGGTCTGACTGTCACTAAGTGAAACATGTCACTAAGTGAAACACATCTCTTGGTTGTTACCATTGAGTTGGTCTTGCCATCTCTGAGTGAGCTACACGTGCACTGGCTGTTACCGTTGACTTGGGCTAACCGTCACTAAGTGAAACACGTCACTATGTGAAGCATGTGTTGCCTATTACTATTCAGTTGGTCTTGCCGACTCTAAGTGACCTAGACGTGCACTGGCTATTACCATTGACTTGGCCTGTCCGCCACTAAGTGAAACACGTCACTAAGTGAAACACATCTGTTGGTTGTTACCATTGAGTTGGTCTTGCCATCTCTGAGTGAGCTACACGTGCACTGGCTGTTACCGTTGACTTGGTCTAACCGTCACTAAGTGAAACACGTGTGTTGGCTGTTACCATTGAGTTGGTCTTCCATCTCTGAGTGACCTACAAGTGCACTGGCTGTTACGGTTGACTTGGCCTGACGGTCACTAAGTGTAACACATCACTAAGTGAAACATGTGTTGCCTATTACTATTGAGTTGGTCTTGCTGCTTCTAAGTGACCTACAGGTGCACTGGCTGTTACCGTTGACTTGGTCTAACCGTCACTAAGTGAAACATGTCACTAAGTGAAACACGTCACTAAGTGAAACATGTTTTGCCTATTACCATTCACTTGGTTTTGCCGCCTCTAACTGACCTACACGTTCACTGGCTGTTACCATTCACTTGGCCTGTCCGCCACTAAGTGAAACACGTCACTAAGTGAAACACATGTGTTGGCTGTTACCATTGAGTTGGTCTTCCATCTCTGAGTGACCTACAAGTGCACTGGCTGTTACGGTTGACTTGGCCTGACGGTCACTAAGTGTAACACATCACTAAGTGAAACATGTGTTGCCTATTACTATTGAGTTGGTCTTGCTGCTTCTAAGTGACCTACAGGTGCACTGGCTGTTACCGTTGACTTGGTCTAACCGTCACTAAGTGAAACATGTCGCTAAGTGAAACACATCTGTTGGTTGTTACCATTGAGTTGGTCTTGCCATCTCTGAGTGAGCTACACGTGCACTGGCTGTTACTGTTGACTTGATCTAACTGTCACTAAGTGAAACACGTCACTAAGTGAAGCATGTTTTGCCTATTACCATTCACTTGGTTTTGCCGCCTCTAACTGACCTACACGTTCACTGGCTGTTACCATTCACTTGGCCTGTCCGCCACTAAGTGAAACACATCACTAAGTGAAACACATGTGTTGGCTGTTACCATTGAGTTGGTCTTCCATCTCTGAGTGACCTACAAGTGCACTGGCTGTTACGGTTGACTTGGCCTGACGGTCACTAAGTGTAACACATCACTAAGTGAAACATGTGTTGCCTATTACTATTGAGTTGGTCTTGCTGCTTCTAAGTGACCTACAGGTGCACTGGCTGTTACCGTTGACTTGGTCTAACCGTCACTAAGTGAAACATGTCGCTAAGTGAAACACATCTGTTGGTTGTTACCATTGAGTTGGTCTTGCCGCCTCTAAGTCACCTACACATGCACTGGCTGTTACCGTTGACTTTGTCTGACTGTCACTAAGTGAAACATGTCACTAAGTGAAACACATCTGTTGGTTGTTACCATTGAGTTGGTCTTGCCATCTCTGAGTGAGCTACACGTGCACTGGCTGTTACCGTTGACTTGGTCTAACCGTCACTAAGTGAAACACGTCACTAAGTGAAACATGTTTTGCCTATTACCATTCACTTGGTTTTGCCGCTTCTAACTGACCTACACGTTCACTGGCTGTTACCATTCACTTGGCCTGTCCGCCACTAAGTGAAACACGTCACTAAGTGAAACACATGTGTTGGCTGTTACCATTGAGTTGGTCTTCCATCTCTGAGTGACCTACAAGTGCACTGGCTGTTACGGTTGACTTGGCCTGACGGTCACTAAGTGTAACACGTCACTAAGTGAAACATGTGTTGCCTATTACAATTGAGTTGGTCTTGCTGCTTCTAAGTGACCTACAGGTGCACTGGCTGTTACCATTGACTTGGTCTAACCGTCACTAAGTGAAACATGTCACTAAGTGAAACACATGTGTTGGCTGTTACCATTGAGTTGGTCTTGCCGCCTCTAAGTCACCTACACATGCACTGGCTGTTACCGTTGACTTTGTCTGACTGTCACTAAGTGAAACATGTCACTAAGTGAAACACATCTCTTGGTTGTTACCATTGAGTTGGTCTTGCCATCTCTGAGTGAGCTACACGTGCACTGGCTGTTACCGTTGACTTGGGCTAACCGTCACTAAGTGAAACACATCACTAAGTGAAGCATGTTTTGCCTATTACCACTCACTTGGTTTTGCCGCCTCTAACTGACCTACACATTCACTGGCTGTTACCATTGACTTGGCCTGTCCGCCACTAATGCAAGATATAACATGGGCTATCTCCGCAAGGAGACATCAGATCTGCAAAACGCATGGTTTTTTGGTCTTTGGTGAGCCGGGGGAACATGAATATGTGTTTGTTTTTCGAATTTGAGCTCTATCTGCAAAGGGCACTTTTCATGCTAAAAGCAGTTTTTCCTAACAAATGCAAGATATAACATGGAATATCTCCGCAAGGAGACATCAGATCTGCAAAACTCATGGTTTTTTGGTCTTCGGTGAGCCGGGGGAACATGAATATGTGTTTGTTTTTTGAGTTTGAGCTCTATCTGCAATGGGCACTTTTCATGCTATAAACAGTTTTTACTAACAAATGCAAGATATAACATGGGCTATCTCCGCAAGGAGACATCAGATCTGCAAAACCCATGGTTTTTTGGTCTTCGGGGAGGTGGGGGAACATGAATACGTGTTTGTTTTTCGAATTTGAGCTCTATCTGCAAAGGGCACTTTTCTTGCTATAAGCAGTTTTTCCTAACAAATGCAAGATATAACATGGGCTATCTCCGCAACGAGACATCAGATCTGCATAACTCATGATTTTTTGGTCTTCGGTGAGCCGGGGGAACATGAATATGTGTTTGTTTTTCGAATTTGAGCTCTATCTGCAAAGGGCACTTTTCTTGCTAAAAGCAGTTTTTCCTAACAAATGCAAGATATAACATGGGCTATCTCCGCAAGGAGACATCAGAACTGCAAAACGCATGGTTGTTTGGTCTTCGGGGAGGTGGGGGAACATGAATACGTGTTTGTTTTTCGAATTTGAGCTCTATCTGCAAAGGGCACTTTTCTTGCTATAAGCAGTTTTTCCTAACAAATGCAAGATATAACAAGGGCTATCTCCGCAAGGAGACATCAGAACTGCATAACTCATGGTTTTTTCGGCTTCGGTGAGCTGGGGGAACTTGAATATATGTTTGTTTTTCGAATTTGAGCTCTATCTGCAAAGGGCACTTTTCTTGCTATAAGCAGTTTTTCCTAACAAATGCAAGATATAACATGGGCTATCTCCGCAACGAGACATCAGATCTGCATAACTCATGATTTTTTGGTCTTCGGTGAGCCGGGGGAACATGAATATGTGTTTGTTTTTCGAATTTGAGCTCTATCTGCAAAGGGCACTTTTCTTGCTAAAAGCAGTTTTTCCTAACAAATGCAAGATATAACATGGGCTATCTCCGCAAGGAGACATCAGAACTGCAAAACGCATGGTTTTTTGGTCTTTGGGGAGGTGGGGGAACATGAATACGTGTTTGTTTTTCGAATTTGAGCTCTATCTGCAAAGGGCACTTTTCATGCTATAAGCAGTTTTTCCTAACAAATGCAAGATATAACATGGGCTATCTCCGCAAGGAGACATCAGATCTGCAAAACTCATGGTTTTTTGGTCTTCGGTGAGCCTGGGGAACTTGAATATGTGTTTGTTTTTCGAATTTGAGCTCTATCTGCAAAGGGCACTTTTCTTGCTAAAAGCAGTTTTTCCTAACAAATGCAAGATATAACATGGGCTATCTCCGCAAGGAGACATCAGATCTGCAAAACTCATGGTTTTTTGGTCTTTGGTGAGCCGGGGGAACATGAATATGTGTTTGTTTTTCGAATTTGAGCTCTATCTGCAAAGGGCACTTTTCTTGATAAAAGCAGTTTTTCCTAACAAATGCAAGATATAACATGGGCTATCTCCGCAAGGAGACATCAGAACTGCAAAACGCATGGTTGTTTGGTCTTCGGGGAGGTTGGGGAAATTGAATATGTGTTTGTTTTTCGAATTTGAGCTCTATCTGCAAAGGGCACTTTTCTTGCTATAAGCAGTTTTTCCTAACAAATGTAAGATATAACATGGGCTATCTCCGCAAGGAGACATCAGATCTGCATAACTCATGGTTTTTTGGTCTTCGGTGAGCCGGGGGAACTTGAATATGTGTTTGTTTTTCGAATTTGAGCTCTATCTGCAAAGGGCACTTTTCTTGCTAAAAGCAGTTTTTCCTAACAAATGCAAGATATAACATGGGCTATCTCCGCAATGAGACATCAGATCTGCAAAACTCTTGGTTGTTTGGTCTTCGGTGAGCCGGGGGAACATGAATATGTGTTTGTTTTTCGAATTTGAGCTCTATCTGCAAAGGGCACTTTTCTTGCTAAAAGCAGTTTTTCCTAACAAATGCAAGATATAACATGGGCTATCTCCGCAAGGAGACATCAGAACTGCAAAACGCATGGTTTTTTGGTCTTCGGGGAGGTGGGGGAACATGAATACGTGTTTGTTTTTCGAATTTGAGCTCTATCTGCAAAGGGCACTTTTCATGCTATAAGCAGTTTTTCCTAACAAATGCAAGATATAACATGGGCTATCTCCGCAAGGAGACATCGGATCTGCAAAACTCATGGTTTTTTGGTCTTCGGTGAGCCGGGGGAACTTGAATATGTGTTTGTTTTTCTAATTTGAGCTCTATCTGCAAAGGGCACTTTTCTTGCTAAAAGCAGTTTTTCCTAACAAATGCAAGATATAACATGGGCTATCTCCGCAAGGAGACATCAGAACTGCAAAACGCATGGTTGTTTGGTCTTCGGGGAGGTTGGGGAACATGAATATGTGTTTGTTTTTCGAATTTGAGCTCTATCTGCAAAGGGCACTTTTCTTGCTAAAAGCAGTTTTTACTAACAAATGCAAGATATAACATGGGCTATCTCCGCAAGGAGACATCAGATCTGCAAAACTCATGGTTTTTTGGTCTTCGGGGAGGTGGGGGAACATGAATACGTGTTTGTTTTTCGAATTTGAGCTCTATCTGCAAAGGGCACTTTTCATGCTATAAGCAGTTTTTCCTAACAAATGCAAGATATAACATGGGCTATCTCCGCAAGGAGACATCATATCTGCATAACTCAAGGTTTTTTGGTCTTCGGTGAGCCGGGGGAACTTGAATATGTGTTTGTTTTTCGAATTTGAGCTCTATCTGCAAAGGGCACTTTTCTTGCTAAAAGCAGTTTTTCCTAACAAATGCAAGATATAACATGGGCTATCTCCGCAACGAGACATCAGATTTGCATAACTCATGATTTTTTGGTCTTCGGTGAGCCGGGGGAACATGAATATTTTTTTGTTTTTCGAATGAGCTCTATCTGCAAAGGGCACTTTTCTTGCTAAAAGCAGTTTTTACTAACAAATACAAGATATAACATGGGCTATCTCCGCAAGGAGACATCAGAACTGCAAAACGCATGGTTTTTTGGTCTTCGGTGAGCCGGGGGAACTTGAATATGTGTTTGTTTTTCGAATTTGAGCTCTATCTGCAAAGGGCACTTTTCTTGCTAAAAGCAGTTTTTCCTAACAAATGCAAGATATAACATGGGCTATCTCCGCAAGGAGACATCAGATCTGCAAAACGCATGGTTTTTTGGTCTTTGGTGAGCCGGGGGAACATGAATATGTGTTTGTTTTTCGAATTTGAGCTCTATCTGCAAAGGGCACTTTTCATGCTAAAAGCAGTTTTTCCTAACAAATGCAAGATATAACATGGAATATCTCCGCAAGGAGACATCAGATCTGCAAAACTCATGGTTTTTTGGTCTTCGGTGAGCCGGGGGAACATGAATATGTGTTTGTTTTTTGAGTTTGAGCTCTATCTGCAATGGGCACTTTTCATGCTATAAACAGTTTTTACTAACAAATGCAAGATATAACATGGGCTATCTCCGCAAGGAGACATCAGATCTGCAAAACCCATGGTTTTTTGGTCTTCGGGGAGGTGGGGGAACATGAATACGTGTTTGTTTTTCGAATTTGAGCTCTATCTGCAAAGGGCACTTTTCTTGCTATAAGCAGTTTTTCCTAACAAATGCAAGATATAACATGGGCTATCTCCGCAACGAGACATCAGATCTGCATAACTCATGATTTTTTGGTCTTCGGTGAGCCGGGGGAACATGAATATGTGTTTGTTTTTCGAATTTGAGCTCTATCTGCAAAGGGCACTTTTCTTGCTAAAAGCAGTTTTTCCTAACAAATGCAAGATATAACATGGGCTATCTCCGCAAGGAGACATCAGAACTGCAAAACGCATGGTTGTTTGGTCTTCGGGGAGGTGGGGGAACATGAATACGTGTTTGTTTTTCGAATTTGAGCTCTATCTGCAAAGGGCACTTTTCTTGCTATAAGCAGTTTTTCCTAACAAATGCAAGATATAACAAGGGCTATCTCCGCAAGGAGACATCAGAACTGCATAACTCATGGTTTTTTCGGCTTCGGTGAGCTGGGGGAACTTGAATATATGTTTGTTTTTCGAATTTGAGCTCTATCTGCAAAGGGCACTTTTCTTGCTATAAGCAGTTTTTCCTAACAAATGCAAGATATAACATGGGCTATCTCCGCAACGAGACATCAGATCTGCATAACTCATGATTTTTTGGTCTTCGGTGAGCCGGGGGAACATGAATATGTGTTTGTTTTTCGAATTTGAGCTCTATCTGCAAAGGGCACTTTTCTTGCTAAAAGCAGTTTTTCCTAACAAATGCAAGATATAACATGGGCTATCTCCGCAAGGAGACATCAGAACTGCAAAACGCATGGTTTTTTGGTCTTTGGGGAGGTGGGGGAACATGAATACGTGTTTGTTTTTCGAATTTGAGCTCTATCTGCAAAGGGCACTTTTCATGCTATAAGCAGTTTTTCCTAACAAATGCAAGATATAACATGGGCTATCTCCGCAAGGAGACATCAGATCTGCAAAACTCATGGTTTTTTGGTCTTCGGTGAGCCTGGGGAACTTGAATATGTGTTTGTTTTTCGAATTTGAGCTCTATCTGCAAAGGGCACTTTTCTTGCTAAAAGCAGTTTTTCCTAACAAATGCAAGATATAACATGGGCTATCTCCGCAAGGAGACATCAGATCTGCAAAACTCATGGTTTTTTGGTCTTTGGTGAGCCGGGGGAACATGAATATGTGTTTGTTTTTCGAATTTGAGCTCTATCTGCAAAGGGCACTTTTCTTGATAAAAGCAGTTTTTCCTAACAAATGCAAGATATAACATGGGCTATCTCCGCAAGGAGACATCAGAACTGCAAAACGCATGGTTGTTTGGTCTTCGGGGAGGTTGGGGAAATTGAATATGTGTTTGTTTTTCGAATTTGAGCTCTATCTGCAAAGGGCACTTTTCTTGCTATAAGCAGTTTTTCCTAACAAATGCAAGATATAACATGGGCTATCTCCGCAAGGAGACATCAGATCTGCATAACTCATGGTTTTTTGGTCTTCGGTGAGCCGGGGGAACTTGAATATGTGTTTGTTTTTCGAATTTGAGCTCTATCTGCAAAGGGCACTTTTCTTGCTAAAAGCAGTTTTTCCTAACAAATGCAAGATATAACATGGGCTATCTCCGCAATGAGACATCAGATCTGCAAAACTCTTGGTTGTTTGGTCTTCGGTGAGCCGGGGGAACATGAATATGTGTTTGTTTTTTGAGTTTGAGCTCTATTTTGCAGTGGGCACTTGTCATGCTATAAACAGTTTTTACTAACAAATGCAAGATATAACATGGGCTATCTCCGCAAGGAGACATCAGAACTGCAAAACGCATGGTTTTTTGGTCTTCGGGGAAGTGGGGGAACATGAATACGTGTTTGTTTTTCGAATTTGAGCTCTATCTGCAAAGGGCACTTTTCTTGCTAAAAGCAGTTTTTCCTAACAAATGCAAGATATAACATGGGCTATCTCCGCAAGGAGACATCAGAACTGCAAAACGCATGGTTGTTTGGTCTTTGGTGAGCCGGGGGAACATGAATATGTGTTTGTTTTTCGAATTTGAGCTCTATCTGCAAAGGGCACTTTTCTTGCTAAAAGCAGTTTTTCCTAACAAATGCAAGATATAACATGGAATATCTCCGCAAGGAGACATCAGATCTGCAAAACTCATGGTTTTTTGGTCTTCGGTGAGCCGGGGGAACATGAATATGTGTTTGTTTTTTGAGTTTGAGCTCTATCTGCAATGGGCACTTTTCATGCTATAAACAGTTTTTCCTAACAAATGCAAGATATAACATGGGCTATCTCCGCAAGGAGACATCAGTTCTGCAAAACCCATGGTTTTTTGGTCTTCGGGGAGGTGGGGGAACATGAATACGTGTTTGTTTTTCGAATTTGAGCTCTATCTGCAAAGGGCACTTTTCTTGCTATAAGCAGTTTTTCCTAACAAATGCAAGATATAACATGGGCTATCTCCGCAACGAGACATCAGATCTGCATAACTCATGATTTTTTGGTCTTTGGTGAGCCGGGGGAACATGAATATGTGTTTGTTTTTCGAATTTGAGCTCTATCTGTAAAGGGCACTTTTCTTGCTAAAAGCAGTTTTTCCTAACAAATGCAAGATATAACATGGGCTATCTCCGCAAGGAGACATCAGAACTGCAAAACGCATGGTTTTTTGGTCTTCGGGGAGGTGGGGGAACATGAATACGTGTTTGTTTTTCGAATTTGAGCTCTATCTGCAAAGGGCACTTTTCATGCTATAAGCAGTTTTTCCTAACAAATGCAAGATATAACATGGGCTATCTCCGCAAGGAGACATCGGATCTGCAAAACTCATGGTTTTTTGGTCTTCGGTGAGCCGGGGGAACTTGAATATGTGTTTGTTTTTCTAATTTGAGCTCTATCTGCAAAGGGCACTTTTCTTGCTAAAAGCAGTTTTTCCTAACAAATGCAAGATATAACATGGGCTATCTCCGCAAGGAGACATCAGAACTGCAAAACGCATGGTTGTTTGGTCTTCGGGGAGGTGGGGGAACATGAATACGTGTTTGTTTTTCGAATTTGAGCTCTATCTGCAAAGGGCACTTTTCATGCTATAAGCAGTTTTTCCTAACAAATGCAAGATATAACATGGGCTATCTCCGCAAGGAGACATCATATCTGCATAACTCAAGGTTTTTTGGTCTTCGGTGAGCCGGGGGAACTTGAATATGTGTTTGTTTTTCGAATTTGAGCTCTATCTGCAATGGGCACTTTTCTTGCTAAAAGCAGTTTTTCCTAACAAATGCAAGATATAACATGGGCTATCTCCGCAACGAGACATCAGATTTGCATAACTCATGATTTTTTGGTCTTCGGTGAGCCGGGGGAACATGAATATTTTTTTGTTTTTCGAATGAGCTCTATCTGCAAAGGGCACTTTTCTTGCTAAAAGCAGTTTTTACTAACAAATACAAGATATAACATGGGCTATCTCCGCAAGGAGACATCAGAACTGCAAAACGCATGGTTTTTTGGTCTTCGGTGAGCCTGGGGAACTTGAATATGTGTTTGTTTTTCGAATTTGAGCTCTATCTGCAAAGGGCACTTTTCTTGCTAAAAGCAGTTTTTCCTAACAAATGCAAGATATAACATGGGCTATCTCCGCAAGGAGACATCAGATCTGCAAAACTCATGGTTTTTTGGTCTTCGGTGAGCCGGGGGAACATGAATATGTGTTTGTTTTTTGAGTTTGAGCTCTATCTGCAATGGGCACTTTTCATGCTATAAACAGTTTTTACTAACAAATGCAAGATATAACATGGGCTATCTCCGCAAGGAGACATCAGATCTGCAAAACCCATGGTTTTTTGGTCTTCGGGGAGGTGGGGGAACATGAATACGTGTTTGTTTTTCGAATTTGAGCTCTATCTGCAAAGGGCACTTTTCTTGCTATAAGCAGTTTTTCCTAACAAATGCAAGATATAACATGGGCTATCTCCGCAACGAGACATCAGATCTGCATAACTCATGATTTTTTGGTCTTCGGTGAGCCGGGGGAACATGAATATGTGTTTGTTTTTCGAATTTGAGCTCTATCTGCAAAGGGCACTTTTCTTGCTAAAAGCAGTTTTTCCTAACAAATGCAAGATATAACATGGGCTATCTCCGCAAGGAGACATCAGAACTGCATAACTCATGGTTTTTTCGGCTTCGGTGAGCTGGGGGAACTTGAATATATGTTTGTTTTTCGAATTTGAGCTCTATCTGCAAAGGGCACTTTTCTTGCTATAAGCAGTTTTTCCTAACAAATGCAAGATATAACATGGGCTATCTCCGCAACGAGACATCAGATCTGCATAACTCATGATTTTTTGGTCTTCGGTGAGCCGGGGGAACATGAATATGTGTTTGTTTTTCGAATTTGAGCTCTATCTGCAAAGGGCACTTTTCTTGCTAAAAGCAGTTTTTCCTAACAAATGCAAGATATAACATGGGCTATCTCCGCAAGGAGACATCAGAACTGCAAAACGCATGGTTTTTTGGTCTTTGGGGAGGTGGGGGAACATGAATACGTGTTTGTTTTTCGAATTTGAGCTCTATCTGCAAAGGACACTTTTCATGCTATAAGCAGTTTTTCCTAACAAATGCAAGATATAACATGGGCTATCTCCGCAAGGAGACATCAGATCTGCAAAACTCATGGTTTTTTGGTCTTCGGTGAGCCTGGGGAACTTGAATATGTGTTTGTTTTTCGAATTTGAGCTCTATCTGCAAAGGGCACTTTTCTTGCTATAAGCAGTTTTTCCTAACAAATGCAAGATATAACATGGGCTATCTCCGCAAGGAGACATCAGATCTGCATAACTCATGGTTTTTTGGTCTTCGGTGAGCCGGGGGAACTTGAATATGTGTTTGTTTTTCGAATTTGAGCTCTATCTGCAAAGGGCACTTTTCTTGCTAAAAGCAGTTTTTCCTAACAAATGCAAGATATAACATGGGCTATCTCCGCAATGAGACATCAGATCTGCAAAACTCTTGGTTGTTTGGTCTTCGGTGAGCCGGGGGAACATGAATATGTGTTTGTTTTTTGAGTTTGAGCTCTATTTTGCAGTGGGCACTTGTCATGCTATAAACAGTTTTTACTAACAAATGCAAGATATAACATGGGCTATCTCCGCAAGGAGACATCAGAACTGCAAAACGCATGGTTTTTTGGTCTTCGGGGAGGTGGGGGAACATGAATACGTGTTTGTTTTTCGAATTTGAGCTCTATCTGCAAAGGGCACTTTTCTTGCTAAAAGCAGTTTTTCCTAACAAATGCAAGATATAACATGGGCTATCTCCGCAAGGAGACATCAGAACTGCAAAACGCATGGTTGTTTGGTCTTTGGTGAGCCGGGGGAACATGAATATGTGTTTGTTTTTCGAATTTGAGCTCTATCTGCAAAGGGCACTTTTCTTGCTAAAAGCAGTTTTTCCTAACAAATGCAAGATATAACATGGAATATCTCCGCAAGGAGACATCAGATCTGCAAAACTCATGGTTTTTTGGTCTTCGGTGAGCCGGGGGAACATGAATATGTGTTTGTTTTTTGAGTTTGAGCTCTATCTGCAATGGGCACTTTTCATGCTATAAACAGTTTTTCCTAACAAATGCAAGATATAACATGGGCTATCTCCGCAAGGAGACATCAGATCTGCAAAACCCATGGTTTTTTGGTCTTCGGGGAGGTGGGGGAACATGAATACGTGTTTGTTTTTCGAATTTGAGCTCTATCTGCAAAGGGCACTTTTCTTGCTATAAGCAGTTTTTCCTAACAAATGCAAGATATAACATGGGCTATCTCCGCAACGAGACATCAGATCTGCATAACTCATGATTTTTTGGTCTTTGGTGAGCCGGGGGAACATGAATATGTGTTTGTTTTTCGAATTTGAGCTCTATCTGCAAAGGGCACTTTTCTTGCTAAAAGCAGTTTTTCCTAACAAATGCAAGATATAACATGGGCTATCTCCGCAAGGAGACATCAGAACTGCAAAACGCATGGTTTTTTGGTCTTCGGGGAGGTGGGGGAACATGAATACGTGTTTGTTTTTCGAATTTGAGCTCTATCTGCAAAGGGCACTTTTCATGCTATAAGCAGTTTTTCCTAACAAATGCAAGATATAACATGGGCTATCTCCGCAAGGAGACATCGGATCTGCAAAACTCATGGTTTTTTGGTCTTCGGTGAGCCGGGGGAACTTGAATATGTGTTTGTTTTTCTAATTTGAGCTCTATCTGCAAAGGGCACTTTTCTTGCTAAAAGCAGTTTTTCCTAACAAATGCAAGATATAACATGGGCTATCTCCGCAAGGAGACATCAGAACTGCAAAACGCATGGTTGTTTGGTCTTCGGGGAGGTGGGGGAACATGAATACGTGTTTGTTTTTCGAATTTGAGCTCTATCTGCAAAGGGCACTTTTCATGCTATAAGCAGTTTTTCCTAACAAATGCAAGATATAACATGGGCTATCTCCGCAAGGAGACATCATATCTGCATAACTCAAGGTTTTTTGGTCTTCGGTGAGCCGGGGGAACTTGAATATGTGTTTGTTTTTCGAATTTGAGCTCTATCTGCAATGGGCACTTTTCTTGCTAAAAGCAGTTTTTCCTAACAAATGCAAGATATAACATGGGCTATCTCCGCAACGAGACATCAGATTTGCATAACTCATGATTTTTTGGTCTTCGGTGAGCCGGGGGAACATGAATATTTTTTTGTTTTTCGAATGAGCTCTATCTGCAAAGGGCACTTTTCTTGCTAAAAGCAGTTTTTACTAACAAATACAAGATATAACATGGGCTATCTCCGCAAGGAGACATCAGAACTGCAAAACGCATGGTTTTTTGGTCTTCGGTGAGCCTGGGGAACTTGAATATGTGTTTGTTTTTCGAATTTGAGCTCTATCTGCAAAGGGCACTTTTCTTGCTAAAAGCAGTTTTTCCTAACAAATGCAAGATATAACATGGGCTATCTCCGCAAGGAGACATCAGATCTGCAAAACGCATGGTTTTTTGGTCTTTGGTGAGCCGGGGGAACATGAATATGTGTTTGTTTTTCGAATTTGAGCTCTATCTGCAAAGGGCACTTTTCATGCTAAAAGCAGTTTTTCCTAACAAATGCAAGATATAACATGGAATATCTCCGCAAGGAGACATCAGATCTGCAAAACTCATGGTTTTTTGGTCTTCGGTGAGCCGGGGGAACATGAATATGTGTTTGTTTTTTGAGTTTGAGCTCTATCTGCAATGGGCACTTTTCATGCTATAAACAGTTTTTACTAACAAATGCAAGATATAACATGGGCTATCTCCGCAAGGAGACATCAGATCTGCAAAACCCATGGTTTTTTGGTCTTCGGGGAGGTGGGGGAACTTGAATACGTGTTTGTTTTTCGAATTTGAGCTCTATCTGCAAAGGGCACTTTTCTTGCTATAAGCAGTTTTTCCTAACAAATGCAAGATATAACATGGGCTATCTCCGCAACGAGACATCAGATCTGCATAACTCATGATTTTTTGGTCTTCGGTGAGCCGGGGGAACATGAATATGTGTTTGTTTTTCGAATTTGAGCTCTATCTGCAAAGGGCACTTTTCTTGCTAAAAGCAGTTTTTCCTAACAAATGCAAGATATAACATGGGCTATCTCCGCAAGGAGACATCAGAACTGCAAAACGCATGGTTGTTTGGTCTTCGGGGAGGTGGGGGAACATGAATACGTGTTTGTTTTTCGAATTTGAGCTCTATCTGCAAAGGGCACTTTTCTTGCTATAAGCAGTTTTTCCTAACAAATGCAAGATATAACATGGGCTATCTCCGCAACGAGACATCAGATCTGCATAACTCATGATTTTTTGGTCTTCGGTGAGCCGGGGGAACATGAATATGTGTTTGTTTTTCGAATTTGAGCTCTATCTGCAAAGGGCACTTTTCTTGCTAAAAGCAGTTTTTCCTAACAAATGCAAGATATAACATGGGCTATCTCCGCAAGGAGACATCAGAACTGCAAAACGCATGGTTTTTTGGTCTTTGGGGAGGTGGGGGAACATGAATACGTGTTTGTTTTTCGAATTTGAGCTCTATCTGCAAAGGGCACTTTTCATGCTATAAGCAGTTTTTCCTAACAAATGCAAGATATAACATGGGCTATCTCCGCAAGGAGACATCAGATCTGCAAAACTCATGGTTTTTTGGTCTTCGGTGAGCCTGGGGAACTTGAATATGTGTTTGTTTTTCGAATTTGAGCTCTATCTGCAAAGGGCACTTTTCTTGCTAAAAGCAGTTTTTCCTAACAAATGCAAGATATAACATGGGCTATCTCCGCAAGGAGACATCAGATCTGCAAAACTCATGGTTTTTTGGTCTTTGGTGAGCCGGGGGAACATGAATATGTGTTTGTTTTTCGAATTTGAGCTCTATCTGCAAAGGGCACTTTTCTTGATAAAAGCAGTTTTTCCTAACAAATGCAAGATATAACATGGGCTATCTCCGCAAGGAGACATCAGAACTGCAAAACGCATGGTTGTTTGGTCTTCGGGGAGGTTGGGGAAATTGAATATGTGTTTGTTTTTCGAATTTGAGCTCTATCTGCAAAGGGCACTTTTCTTGCTATAAGCAGTTTTTCCTAACAAATGCAAGATATAACATGGGCTATCTCCGCAAGGAGACATCATATCTGCATAACTCAAGGTTTTTTGGTCTTCGGTGAGCCGGGGGAACTTGAATATGTGTTTGTTTTTCGAATTTGAGCTCTATCTGCAATGGGCACTTTTCTTGCTAAAAGCAGTTTTTCCTAACAAATGCAAGATATAACATGGGCTATCTCCGCAACGAGACATCAGATTTGCATAACTCATGATTTTTTGGTCTTCGGTGAGCCGGGGGAACATGAATATTTTTTTGTTTTTCGAATGAGCTCTATCTGCAAAGGGCACTTTTCTTGCTAAAAGCAGTTTTTACTAACAAATACAAGATATAACATGGGCTATCTCCGCAAGGAGACATCAGAACTGCAAAACGCATGGTTTTTTGGTCTTCGGTGAGCCTGGGGAACTTGAATATGTGTTTGTTTTTCGAATTTGAGCTCTATCTGCAAAGGGCACTTTTCTTGCTAAAAGCAGTTTTTCCTAACAAATGCAAGATATAACATGGGCTATCTCCGCAAGGAGACATCAGATCTGCAAAACTCATGGTTTTTTGGTCTTCGGTGAGCCGGGGGAACATGAATATGTGTTTGTTTTTTGAGTTTGAGCTCTATCTGCAATGGGCACTTTTCATGCTATAAACAGTTTTTACTAACAAATGCAAGATATAACATGGGCTATCTCCGCAAGGAGACATCAGATCTGCAAAACCCATGGTTTTTTGGTCTTCGGGGAGGTGGGGGAACATGAATACGTGTTTGTTTTTCGAATTTGAGCTCTATCTGCAAAGGGCACTTTTCTTGCTATAAGCAGTTTTTCCTAACAAATGCAAGATATAACATGGGCTATCTCCGCAACGAGACATCAGATCTGCATAACTCATGATTTTTTGGTCTTCGGTGAGCCGGGGGAACATGAATATGTGTTTGTTTTTCGAATTTGAGCTCTATCTGCAAAGGGCACTTTTCTTGCTAAAAGCAGTTTTTCCTAACAAATGCAAGATATAACATGGGCTATCTCCGCAAGGAGACATCAGAACTGCATAACTCATGGTTTTTTCGGCTTCGGTGAGCTGGGGGAACTTGAATATATGTTTGTTTTTCGAATTTGAGCTCTATCTGCAAAGGGCACTTTTCTTGCTATAAGCAGTTTTTCCTAACAAATGCAAGATATAACATGGGCTATCTCCGCAACGAGACATCAGATCTGCATAACTCATGATTTTTTGGTCTTCGGTGAGCCGGGGGAACATGAATATGTGTTTGTTTTTCGAATTTGAGCTCTATCTGCAAAGGGCACTTTTCTTGCTAAAAGCAGTTTTTCCTAACAAATGCAAGATATAACATGGGCTATCTCCGCAAGGAGACATCAGAACTGCAAAACGCATGGTTTTTTGGTCTTTGGGGAGGTGGGGGAACATGAATACGTGTTTGTTTTTCGAATTTGAGCTCTATCTGCAAAGGACACTTTTCATGCTATAAGCAGTTTTTCCTAACAAATGCAAGATATAACATGGGCTATCTCCGCAAGGAGACATCAGATCTGCAAAACTCATGGTTTTTTGGTCTTCGGTGAGCCTGGGGAACTTGAATATGTGTTTGTTTTTCGAATTTGAGCTCTATCTGCAAAGGGCACTTTTCTTGCTATAAGCAGTTTTTCCTAACAAATGCAAGATATAACATGGGCTATCTCCGCAAGGAGACATCAGATCTGCATAACTCATGGTTTTTTGGTCTTCGGTGAGCCGGGGGAACTTGAATATGTGTTTGTTTTTCGAATTTGAGCTCTATCTGCAAAGGGCACTTTTCTTGCTAAAAGCAGTTTTTCCTAACAAATGCAAGATATAACATGGGCTATCTCCGCAATGAGACATCAGATCTGCAAAACTCTTGGTTGTTTGGTCTTCGGTGAGCCGGGGGAACATGAATATGTGTTTGTTTTTTGAGTTTGAGCTCTATTTTGCAGTGGGCACTTGTCATGCTATAAACAGTTTTTACTAACAAATGCAAGATATAACATGGGCTATCTCCGCAAGGAGACATCAGAACTGCAAAACGCATGGTTTTTTGGTCTTCGGGGAGGTGGGGGAACATGAATACGTGTTTGTTTTTCGAATTTGAGCTCTATCTGCAAAGGGCACTTTTCTTGCTAAAAGCAGTTTTTCCTAACAAATGCAAGATATAACATGGGCTATCTCCGCAAGGAGACATCAGAACTGCAAAACGCATGGTTGTTTGGTCTTTGGTGAGCCGGGGGAACATGAATATGTGTTTGTTTTTCGAATTTGAGCTCTATCTGCAAAGGGCACTTTTCTTGCTAAAAGCAGTTTTTCCTAACAAATGCAAGATATAACATGGAATATCTCCGCAAGGAGACATCAGATCTGCAAAACTCATGGTTTTTTGGTCTTCGGTGAGCCGGGGGAACATGAATATGTGTTTGTTTTTTGAGTTTGAGCTCTATCTGCAATGGGCACTTTTCATGCTATAAACAGTTTTTCCTAACAAATGCAAGATATAACATGGGCTATCTCCGCAAGGAGACATCAGATCTGCAAAACCCATGGTTTTTTGGTCTTCGGGGAGGTGGGGGAACATGAATACGTGTTTGTTTTTCGAATTTGAGCTCTATCTGCAAAGGGCACTTTTCTTGCTATAAGCAGTTTTTCCTAACAAATGCAAGATATAACATGGGCTATCTCCGCAACGAGACATCAGATCTGCATAACTCATGATTTTTTGGTCTTTGGTGAGCCGGGGGAACATGAATATGTGTTTGTTTTTCGAATTTGAGCTCTATCTGCAAAGGGCACTTTTCTTGCTAAAAGCAGTTTTTCCTAACAAATGCAAGATATAACATGGGCTATCTCCGCAAGGAGACATCAGAACTGCAAAACGCATGGTTTTTTGGTCTTCGGGGAGGTGGGGGAACATGAATACGTGTTTGTTTTTCGAATTTGAGCTCTATCTGCAAAGGGCACTTTTCATGCTATAAGCAGTTTTTCCTAACAAATGCAAGATATAACATGGGCTATCTCCGCAAGGAGACATCGGATCTGCAAAACTCATGGTTTTTTGGTCTTCGGTGAGCCGGGGGAACTTGAATATGTGTTTGTTTTTCTAATTTGAGCTCTATCTGCAAAGGGCACTTTTCTTGCTAAAAGCAGTTTTTCCTAACAAATGCAAGATATAACATGGGCTATCTCCGCAAGGAGACATCAGAACTGCAAAACGCATGGTTGTTTGGTCTTCGGGGAGGTGGGGGAACATGAATACGTGTTTGTTTTTCGAATTTGAGCTCTATCTGCAAAGGGCACTTTTCATGCTATAAGCAGTTTTTCCTAACAAATGCAAGATATAACATGGGCTATCTCCGCAAGGAGACATCATATCTGCATAACTCAAGGTTTTTTGGTCTTCGGTGAGCCGGGGGAACTTGAATATGTGTTTGTTTTTCGAATTTGAGCTCTATCTGCAATGGGCACTTTTCTTGCTAAAAGCAGTTTTTCCTAACAAATGCAAGATATAACATGGGCTATCTCCGCAACGAGACATCAGATTTGCATAACTCATGATTTTTTGGTCTTCGGTGAGCCGGGGGAACATGAATATTTTTTTGTTTTTCGAATGAGCTCTATCTGCAAAGGGCACTTTTCTTGCTAAAAGCAGTTTTTACTAACAAATACAAGATATAACATGGGCTATCTCCGCAAGGAGACATCAGAACTGCAAAACGCATGGTTTTTTGGTCTTCGGTGAGCCTGGGGAACTTGAATATGTGTTTGTTTTTCGAATTTGAGCTCTATCTGCAAAGGGCACTTTTCTTGCTAAAAGCAGTTTTTCCTAACAAATGCAAGATATAACATGGGCTATCTCCGCAAGGAGACATCAGATCTGCAAAACGCATGGTTTTTTGGTCTTTGGTGAGCCGGGGGAACATGAATATGTGTTTGTTTTTCGAATTTGAGCTCTATCTGCAAAGGGCACTTTTCATGCTAAAAGCAGTTTTTCCTAACAAATGCAAGATATAACATGGAATATCTCCGCAAGGAGACATCAGATCTGCAAAACTCATGGTTTTTTGGTCTTCGGTGAGCCGGGGGAACATGAATATGTGTTTGTTTTTTGAGTTTGAGCTCTATCTGCAATGGGCACTTTTCATGCTATAAACAGTTTTTACTAACAAATGCAAGATATAACATGGGCTATCTCCGCAAGGAGACATCAGATCTGCAAAACCCATGGTTTTTTGGTCTTCGGGGAGGTGGGGGAACTTGAATACGTGTTTGTTTTTCGAATTTGAGCTCTATCTGCAAAGGGCACTTTTCTTGCTATAAGCAGTTTTTCCTAACAAATGCAAGATATAACATGGGCTATCTCCGCAACGAGACATCAGATCTGCATAACTCATGATTTTTTGGTCTTCGGTGAGCCGGGGGAACATGAATATGTGTTTGTTTTTCGAATTTGAGCTCTATCTGCAAAGGGCACTTTTCTTGCTAAAAGCAGTTTTTCCTAACAAATGCAAGATATAACATGGGCTATCTCCGCAAGGAGACATCAGAACTGCAAAACGCATGGTTGTTTGGTCTTCGGGGAGGTGGGGGAACATGAATACGTGTTTGTTTTTCGAATTTGAGCTCTATCTGCAAAGGGCACTTTTCTTGCTATAAGCAGTTTTTCCTAACAAATGCAAGATATAACAAGGGCTATCTCCGCAAGGAGACATCAGAACTGCATAACTCATGGTTTTTTCGGCTTCGGTGAGCTGGGGGAACTTGAATATATGTTTGTTTTTCGAATTTGAGCTCTATCTGCAAAGGGCACTTTTCTTGCTATAAGCAGTTTTTCCTAACAAATGCAAGATATAACATGGGCTATCTCCGCAACGAGACATCAGATCTGCATAACTCATGATTTTTTGGTCTTCGGTGAGCCGGGGGAACATGAATATGTGTTTGTTTTTCGAATTTGAGCTCTATCTGCAAAGGGCACTTTTCTTGCTAAAAGCAGTTTTTCCTAACAAATGCAAGATATAACATGGGCTATCTCCGCAAGGAGACATCAGAACTGCAAAACGCATGGTTTTTTGGTCTTTGGGGAGGTGGGGGAACATGAATACGTGTTTGTTTTTCGAATTTGAGCTCTATCTGCAAAGGGCACTTTTCATGCTATAAGCAGTTTTTCCTAACAAATGCAAGATATAACATGGGCTATCTCCGCAAGGAGACATCAGATCTGCAAAACTCATGGTTTTTTGGTCTTCGGTGAGCCTGGGGAACTTGAATATGTGTTTGTTTTTCGAATTTGAGCTCTATCTGCAAAGGGCACTTTTCTTGCTAAAAGCAGTTTTTCCTAACAAATGCAAGATATAACATGGGCTATCTCCGCAAGGAGACATCAGATCTGCAAAACTCATGGTTTTTTGGTCTTTGGTGAGCCGGGGGAACATGAATATGTGTTTGTTTTTCGAATTTGAGCTCTATCTGCAAAGGGCACTTTTCTTGATAAAAGCAGTTTTTCCTAACAAATGCAAGATATAACATGGGCTATCTCCGCAAGGAGACATCAGAACTGCAAAACGCATGGTTGTTTGGTCTTCGGGGAGGTTGGGGAAATTGAATATGTGTTTGTTTTTCGAATTTGAGCTCTATCTGCAAAGGGCACTTTTCTTGCTATAAGCAGTTTTTCCTAACAAATGCAAGATATAACATGGGCTATCTCCGCAAGGAGACATCAGATCTGCATAACTCATGGTTTTTTGGTCTTCGGTGAGCCGGGGGAACTTGAATATGTGTTTGTTTTTCGAATTTGAGCTCTATCTGCAAAGGGCACTTTTCTTGCTAAAAGCAGTTTTTCCTAACAAATGCAAGATATAACATGGGCTATCTCCGCAATGAGACATCAGATCTGCAAAACTCTTGGTTGTTTGGTCTTCGGTGAGCCGGGGGAACATGAATATGTGTTTGTTTTTTGAGTTTGAGCTCTATTTTGCAGTGGGCACTTGTCATGCTATAAACAGTTTTTACTAACAAATGCAAGATATAACATGGGCTATCTCCGCAAGGAGACATCAGAACTGCAAAACGCATGGTTTTTTGGTCTTCGGGGAGGTGGGGGAACATGAATACGTGTTTGTTTTTCGAATTTGAGCTCTATCTGCAAAGGGCACTTTTCTTGCTAAAAGCAGTTTTTCCTAACAAATGCAAGATATAACATGGGCTATCTCCGCAAGGAGACATCAGATCTGCAAAACTCATGGTTTTTTGGTCTTTGGTGAGCCGGGGGAACATGAATATGTGTTTGTTTTTCGAATTTGAGCTCTATCTGCAAAGGGCACTTTTCTTGCTAAAAGCAGTTTTTCCTAACAAATGCAAGATATAACATGGAATATCTCCGCAAGGAGACATCAGATCTGCATAACTCATGATTTTTTGGTCTTCGGTGAGCCGGGGGAACATGAATATTTTTTTGTTTTTCGAATGAGCTCTATCTGCAAAGGGCACTTTTCTTGCTAAAAGCAGTTTTTACTAACAAATACAAGATATAACATGGGCTATCTCCGCAAGGAGACATCAGAACTGCAAAACGCATGGTTTTTTGGTCTTCGGGGAGGTGGGGGAACATGAATACGTGTTTGTTTTTCAAATTTGAGCTCTATCTGCAAAGGGCACTTTTCTTGCTAAAAGCAGTTTTTCCTAACAAATGCAAGATATAACATGGGCTATCTCCGCAACGAGACATCAGATCTGCATAACTCATGATTTTTTGGTCTTTGGTGAGCCGGGGGAACATGAATATGTGTTTGTTTTTCGAATTTGAGCTCTATCTGCAAAGGGCACTTTTCTTGCTAAAAGCAGTTTTTACTAACAAATGCAAGATATAACATGGGCTATCTCCGCAAGGAGACATCAGAACTGCAAAACTCATGGTTTTTTGGTCTTCGGTGAGCCTGGGGAACTTGAATATGTGTTTGTTTTTTTAGTTTGAGCTCTATCTGCAATGGGCACTTTTCATGCTATAAACAGTTTTTACTAACAAATGCAAGATATAACATGGGCTATCTCCGCAAGGAGACATGAGAACTGCAAAACGCATGGTTTTTTGGTCTTCGGTGAGCCGGGGGAACTTGAATATGTGTTTGTTTTTCGAATTTGAGCTCTATCTGCAAAGGGCACTTTTCTTGCTAAAAGCAGTTTTTCCTAACAAATGCAAGATATAACATGGGCTATCTCCGCAACGAGACATCAGATCTGCATAACTCATGATTTTTTGGTCTTTGGTGAGCCGGGGGAACATGAATATGTGTTTGTTTTTCGAATTTGAGCTCTATCTGCAAAGGGCACTTTTCTTGCTAAAAGCAGTTTTTACTAACAAATGCAAGATATAACATGGGCTATCTTTGCAAGGAGACATCAGAACTGCAAAACTCATGGTTTTTTGGTCTTCGGTGAGCCTGGGGAACTTGAATATGTGTTTGTTTTTCGAATTTGAGCTCTATCTGCAAAGGGCACTTTTCTTGCTAAAAGCAGTTTTTCCTAACAAATGTAAGATATAACATGGGCTATCTCCGCAAGGAGACATCAGATCTGCATAACTCATGGTTTTTTGGTCTTCGGTGAGCTGGGGGAACTTGAATATATGTTTGTTTTTCGAATTTGAGCTCTATCTGCAAAGGGCACTTTTCTTGCTATAAGCAGTTTTTCCTAACAAATGCAAGATATAACATGGGCTATCTCCGCAACGAGACATCAGATCTGCATAACTCATGATTTTTTGGTCTTCGGTGAGCCGGGGGAACATGAATATGTGTTTGTTTTTCGAATTTGAGCTCTATCTGCAAAGGGCACTTTTCTTGCTAAAAGCAGTTTTTACTAACAAATGCAAGATATAACATGGGCTATCTCCGCAAGGAGACATCAGAACTGCAAAACGCATGGTTTTTTGGTCTTCGGGGAGGTGGGGGAACATGAATATGTGTTTGTTTTTCGAATTTGAGCTCTATCTGCAAAGGGCACTTTTCTTGATAAAAGCAGTTTTTCCTAACAAATGCAAGATATAACATGGGCTATCTCCGCAAGGAGACATCAGAACTGCAAAACGCATGGTTGTTTGGTCTTCGGGGAGGTTTGGGAAATTGAATATGTGTTTGTTTTTCGAATTTGAGCTCTATCTGCAAAGGGCACTTTTCTTGCTATAAGCAGTTTTTCCTAACAAATGCAAGATATAACATGGGCTATCTCCGCAAGGAGACATCAGATCTGCATAACTCATGGTTTTTTGGTCTTCGGTGAGCCGGGGGAACTTGAATATGTGTTTGTTTTTCGAATTTGAGCTCTATCTGCAAAGGGCACTTTTCTTGCTAAAAGCAGTTTTTCCTAACAAATGCAAGATATAACATGGGCTATCTCCGCAACGAGACATCAGATCTGCAAAACTCTTGGTTGTTTGGTCTTCGGTGAGCCGGGGGAACATGAATATGTGTTTGTTTTTTGAGTTTGAGCTCTATTTTGCAGTGGGCACTTGTCATGCTATAAACAGTTTTTCCTAACAAATGCAAGATATAACATGGGCTATCTCCGCAAGGAGACATCAGAACTGCAAAACGCATGGTTTTTTGGTCTTCGGGGAGGTGGGGGAACATGAATACGTGTTTGTTTTTCGAATTTGAGCTCTATCTGCAAAGGGCACTTTTCTTGCTAAAAGCAGTTTTTCCTAACAAATGCAAGATATAACATGGGCTATCTCCGCAAGGAGACATCAGATCTGCAAAACTCATGGTTTTTTGGTCTTTGGTGAGCCGGGGGAACATGAATATGTGTTTGTTTTTCGAATTTGAGCTCTATCTGCAAAGGGCACTTTTCTTGCTAAAAGCAGTTTTTCCTAACAAATGCAAGATATAACATGGAATATCTCCGCAAGGAGACATCAGATCTGCGAAACTCATGGTTTTTCGGTCTTCGGTGAGCCGGGGGAACATGAATATGTGTTTGTTTTTTGAGTTTGAGCTCTATCTGCAATGGGCACTTTTCATGCTATAAACAGTTTTTACTAACAAATGCAAGATATAACATGGGCTATCTCCGCAAGGAGACATCAGAACTGCAAAACGCATGGTTGTTTGGTCTTCGGGGAGGTTGGGGAACATGAATATGTGTTTGTTTTTCGAATTTGAGCTCTATCTGCAAAGTGCACTTTTCTTGCTAAAAGCATTTTTTCCTAACAAATGCAAGATATAACATGGGCTATCTCCGCAAGGAGACATCAGATCTGCATAACTCATGGTTTTTTGGTCTTCGGTGAGCCGGGGGAACTTGAATATGTGTTTGTTTTTCGAATTTGAGCTCTATCTGCAAAGGGCACTTTTCTTGCTAAAAGCAGTTTTTCCTAACAAATGCAAGATATAACATGGGCTATCTCCGCAACGAGACATCAGATCTGCATAACTCATGATTTTTTGGTCTTCGGTGAGCCGGGGGAACATGAATATTTTTTTGTTTTTCGAATGAGCTCTATCTGCAAAGGGCACTTTTCTTGCTAAAAGCAGTTTTTACTAACAAATACAAGATATAACATGGGCTATCTCCGCAAGGAGACATCAGAACTGCAAAACGCATGGTTTTTTGGTCTTCGGGGAGGTGGGGGAACATGAATACGTGTTTGTTTTTCAAATTTGAGCTCTATCTGCAAAGGGCACTTTTCTTGCTAAAAGCAGTTTTTCCTAACAAATGCAAGATATAACATGGGCTATCTCCGCAACGAGACATCAGATCTGCATAACTCATGATTTTTTGGTCTTCGGTGAGCCGGGGGAACATGAATATGTGTTTGTTTTTCGAATTTGAGCTCTATCTGCAAAGGGCACTTTTCTTGATAAAAGCAGTTTTTCCTAACAAATGCAAGATATAACATGGGCTATCTCCGCAAGGAGACATCAGAACTGCAAAACGCATGGTTGTTTGGTCTTCGGGGAGGTTGGGGAAATTGAATATGTGTTTGTTTTTCGAATTTGAGCTCTATCTGCAAAGGGCACTTTTCTTGCTATAAGCAGTTTTTCCTAACAAATGCAAGATATAACATGGGCTATCTCCGCAAGGAGACATCAGATCTGCATAACTCATGGTTTTTTGGTCTTCGGTGAGCCGGGGGAACTTGAATATGTGTTTGTTTTTCGAATTTGAGCTCTATCTGCAAAGGGCACTTTTCTTGCTAAAAGCAGTTTTTCCTAACAAATGCAAGATATAACATGGGCTATCTCCGCAACGAGACATCAGATCTGCAAAACTCTTGGTTGTTTGGTCTTCGGTGAGCCGGGGGAACATGAATATGTGTTTGTTTTTTGAGTTTGAGCTCTATTTTGCAGTGGGCACTTGTCATGCTATAAACAGTTTTTACTAACAAATGCAAGATATAACATGGGCTATCTCCGCAAGGAGACATCAGAATTGCAAAACGCATGGTTTTTTGGTCTTCGGGGAGGTGGGGGAACATGAATACGTGTTTGTTTTTCGAATTTGAGCTCTATCTGCAAAGGGCACTTTTCTTGCTAAAAGCAGTTTTTCCTAACAAATGCAAGATATAACATGGAATATCTCCGCAAGGAGACATCAGATCTGCGAAACTCATGGTTTTTCGGTCTTCGGTGAGCCGGGGGAACATGAATATGTGTTTGTTTTTTGAGTTTGAGCTCTATCTGCAATGGGCACTTTTCATGCTATAAACAGTTTTTCCTAACAAATGCAAGATATAACATGGGCTATCTCCGCAAGGAGACATCAGAACTGCAAAACGCATGGTTGTTTGGTCTTCGGGGAGGTTGGGGAACATGAATATGTGTTTGTTTTTCGAATTTGAGCTCTATCTGCAAAGTGCACTTTTCTTGCTAAAAGCATTTTTTCCTAACAAATGCAAGATATAACATGGGCTATCTCCGCAAGGAGACATCAGATCTGCAAAACTCATGGTTTTTTGGTCTTCGGGGAGGTGGGGGAACATGAATACGTGTTTGTTTTTCGAATTTGAGCTCTATCTGCAAAGGGCACTTTTCATGCTATAAGCAGTTTTTCCTAACAAATGCAAGATATAACATGGGCTATCTCCGCAAGGAGACATCAGATCTGCATAACTCATGGTTTTTTGGTCTTCGGTGAGCCGGGGGAACTTGAATATGTGTTTGTTTTTCGAATTTGAGCTCTATCTGCAAAGGGCACTTTTCTTGCTAAAAGCAGTTTTTCCTAACAAATGCAAGATATAACATGGGCTATCTCCGCAACGAGACATCAGATCTGCATAACTCATGATTTTTTGGTCTTCGGTGAGCCGGGGGAACATGAATATTTTTTTGTTTTTCGAATGAGCTCTATCTGCAAAGGGCACTTTTCTTGCTAAAAGCAGTTTTTACTAACAAATACAAGATATAACATGGGCTATCTCCGCAAGGAGACATCAGAACTGCAAAACGCATGGTTTTTTGGTCTTCGGGGAGGTGGGGGAACATGAATACGTGTTTGTTTTTCAAATTTGAGCTCTATCTGCAAAGGGCACTTTTCTTGCTAAAAGCAGTTTTTCCTAACAAATGCAAGATATAACATGGGCTATCTCCGCAACGAGACATCAGATCTGCATAACTCATGATTTTTTGGTCTTTGGTGAGCCGGGGGAACATGAATATGTGTTTGTTTTTCGAATTTGAGCTCTATCTGCAAAGGGCACTTTTCTTGCTAAAAGCAGTTTTTACTAACAAATGCAAGATATAACATGGGCTATCTCCGCAAGGAGACATCAGAACTGCAAAACGCATGGTTTTTTGGTCTTCGGTGAGCCTGGGGAACTTGAATATGTGTTTGTTTTTTTAGTTTGAGCTCTATCTGCAATGGGCACTTTTCATGCTATAAACAGTTTTTACTAACAAATGCAAGATATAACATGGGCTATCTCCGCAAGGAGACATCAGATCTGCATAACTCATGGTTTTTTGGTCTTCGGTGAGCTGGGGGAACTTGAATATATGTTTGTTTTTCGAATTTGAGCTCTATCTGCAAAGGGCACTTTTCTTGCTATAAGCAGTTTTTCCTAACAAATGCAAGATATAACATGGGCTATCTCCGCAACGAGACATCAGATCTGCATAACTCATGATTTTTTGGTCTTCGGTGAGCCGGGGGAACATGAATATGTGTTTGTTTTTCGAATTTGAGCTCTATCTGCAAAGGGCACTTTTCTTGCTAAAAGCAGTTTTTACTAACAAATGCAAGATATAACATGGGCTATCTCCGCAAGGAGACATCAGAACTGCAAAACGCATGGTTTTTTGGTCTTCGGGGAGGTGGGGGAACATGAATACGTGTTTGTTTTTCGAATTTGAGCTCTATCTGCAAAGGGCACTTTTCATGCTATAAGCAGTTTTTCCTAACAAATGCAAGATATAACATGGGCTATCTCCGCAAGGAGACATCGGATCTGCAAAACTCATGGTTTTTTGGTCTTCGGTGAGCCTGGGGAACTTGAATATGTGTTTGTTTTTCGAATTTGAGCTCTATCTGCAAAGGGCACTTTTCTTGCTAAAAGCAGTTTTTCCTAACAAATGCAAGATATAACATGGGCTATCTCCGCAAGGAGACATCAGATCTGCAAAACTCATGGTTTTTTGGTCTTTGGTGAGCCGGGGGAACATGAATATGTGTTTGTTTTTCGAATTTGAGCTCTATCTGCAAAGGGCACTTTTCTTGCTAAAAGCAGTTTTTCCTAACAAATGCAAGATATAACATGGAATATCTCCGCAAGGAGACATCAGATCTGCAAAACTCATGGTTTTTTGGTCTTCGGTGAGCCGGGGGAACATGAATATGTGTTTGTTTTTCGAATTTGAGCTCTATCTGCAAAGGGCACTTTTCTTGCTAAAAGCAGTTTTTACTAACAAATGCAAGATATAACATGGGCTATCTCCGCAAGGAGACATCAGAACTGCAAAACGCATGGTTTTTTGGTCTTCGGGGAGGTGGGGGAACATGAATACGTGTTTGTTTTTCGAATTTGAGCTCTATCTGCAAAGGGCACTTTTCATGCTATAAGCAGTTTTTCCTAACAAATGCAAGATATAACATGGGCTATCTCCGCAAGGAGACATCGGATCTGCAAAACTCATGGTTTTTTGGTCTTCGGTGAGCCTGGGGAACTTGAATATGTGTTTGTTTTTCGAATTTGAGCTCTATCTGCAAAGGGCACTTTTCTTGCTAAAAGCAGTTTTTCCTAACAAATGCAAGATATAACATGGGCTATCTCCGCAAGGAGACATCAGATCTGCAAAACTCATGGTTTTTTGGTCTTTGGTGAGCCGGGGGAACATGAATATGTGTTTGTTTTTCGAATTTGAGCTCTATCTGCAAAGGGCACTTTTCTTGCTAAAAGCAGTTTTTCCTAACAAATGCAAGATATAACATGGAATATCTCCGCAAGGAGACATCAGATCTGCAAAACTCATGGTTTTTTGGTCTTCGGTGAGCCGGGGGAACATGAATATGTGTTTGTTTTTTGAGTTTGAGCTCTATCTGCAATGGGCACTTTTCATGCTATAAACAGTTTTTACTAACAAATGCAAGATATAACATGGGCTATCTCCGCAAGGAGACATCAGAACTGCAAAACGCATGGTTGTTTGGTCTTCGGGGAGGTTGGGGAACATGAATATGTGTTTGTTTTTCGAATTTGAGCTCTATCTGCAAAGTGCACTTTTCTTGCTAAAAGCATTTTTTCCTAACAAATGCAAGATATAACATGGGCTATCTCCGCAAGGAGACATCAGATCTGCAAAACTCATGGTTTTTTGGTCTTCGGGGAGGTGGGGGAACATGAATACGTGTTTGTTTTTCGAATTTGAGCTCTATCTGCAAAGGGCACTTTTCATGCTATAAGCAGTTTTTCCTAACAAATGCAAGATATAACATGGGCTATCTCCGCAAGGAGACATCAGATCTGCATAACTCATGGTTTTTTGGTCTTCGGTGAGCCGGGGGAACTTGAATATGTGTTTGTTTTTCGAATTTGAGCTCTATCTGCAAAGGGCACTTTTCTTGCTAAAAGCAGTTTTTCCTAACAAATGCAAGATATAACATGGGCTATCTCCGCAACGAGACATCAGATCTGCATAACTCATGATTTTTTGGTCTTCGGTGAGCCGGGGGAACATGAATATTTTTTTGTTTTTCGAATGAGCTCTATCTGCAAAGGGCACTTTTCTTGCTAAAAGCAGTTTTTACTAACAAATACAAGATATAACATGGGCTATCTCCGCAAGGAGACATCAGAACTGCAAAACGCATGGTTTTTTGGTCTTCGGGGAGGTAGGGGAACATGAATACGTGTTTGTTTTTCGAATTTGAGCTCTATCTGCAAAGGGCACTTTTCATGCTATAAGCAGTTTTTCCTAACAAATGCAAGATATAACATGGGCTATCTCCGCAAGGAGACATCAGATCTGCAAAACTCATGGTTTTTTGGTCTTCGGTGAGCCTGGGGAACTTGAATATGTGTTTGTTTTTCGAATTTGAGCTCTATCTGCAAAGGGCACTTTTCTTGCTAAAAGCAGTTTTTCCTAACAAATGTAAGATATAACATGGGCTATCTCCGCAAGGAGACATCAGATCTGCATAACTCATGGTTTTTTGGTCTTCGGTGAGCTGGGGGAACTTGAATATATGTTTGTTTTTCGAATTTGAGCTCTATCTGCAAAGGGCACTTTTCTTGCTATAAGCAGTTTTTCCTAACAAATGCAAGATATAACATGGGCTATCTCCGCAACGAGACATCAGATCTGCATAACTCATGATTTTTTGGTCTTCGGTGAGCCGGGGGAACATGAATATGTGTTTGTTTTTCGAATTTGAGCTCTATCTGCAAAGGGCACTTTTCATGCTATAAGCAGTTTTTCCTAACAAATGCAAGATATAACATGGAATATCTCCGCAAGGAGACATCAGATCTGCAAAACTCATGGTTTTTTGGTCTTCGGTGAGCCGGGGGAACATGAATATGTGTTTGTTTTTTGAGTTTGAGCTCTATCTGCAATGGGCACTTGTCATGCTATAAACAGTTTTTACTAACAAATGCAAGATATAACATGGGCTATCTCCGCAAGGAGACATCAGAACTGCAAAACGCATGGTTTTTTGGTCTTCGGGGAGGTGGGGGAACATGAATACGTGTTTGTTTTTCGAATTTGAGCTCTATCTTCAAAGGGCACTTTTCTTGCTAAAAGCAGTTTTTCCTAACAAATGCAAGATATAACATGGGCTATCTCCGCAAGGAGACATCAGATCTGCAAAACTCATGGTTTTTTGGTCTTTGGTGAGCCGGGGGAGCATGAATATGTGTTTGTTTTTCGAATTTGAGCTCTATCTGCAAAGGGCACTTTTCTTGCTAAAAGCAGTTTTTCCTAACAAATGCAAGATATAACATGGGCTATCTCCGCAACGAGACATCAGATCTGCATAACTCATGATTTTTTGGTCTTCGGTGAGCCGGGGGAACATGAATATTTTTTTGTTTTTCGAATGAGCTCTATCTGCAAAGGGCACTTTTCTTGCTAAAAGCAGTTTTTACTAACAAATACAAGATATAACATGGGCTATCTCCGCAAGGAGACATCAGAACTGCAAAACTCATGGTTTTTTGGTCTTCGGGGAGGTGGGGGAACATGAATACGTGTTTGTTTTTCGAATTTGAGCTCTATCTGCAAAGGGCACTTTTCATGCTATAAGCAGTTTTTCCTAACAAATGCAAGATATAACATGGGCTATCTCCGCAAGGAGACATCAGATCTGCAAAACTCATGGTTTTTTGGTCTTCGGTGAGCCTGGGGAACTTGAATATGTGTTTGTTTTTCGAATTTGAGCTCTATCTACAAAGGGCACTTTTCTTGCTAAAAGCAGTTTTTCCTAACAAATGCAAGATATAACATGGGCTATCTCCGCAAGGAGACATCAGATCTGCAAAACTCATGGTTTTTTGGTCTTTGGTGAGCCGGGGGAACATGAATATATGTTTGTTTTTTGAGTTTGAGCTCTATCTGCAATGGGCACTTTTCATGCTATAAACAGTTTTTACTAACAAATGCAAGATATAACATGGGCTATCTCCGCAAGGAGACATCAGAACTGCAAAACGCATGGTTTTTTGGTCTTCGGGGAGGTGGGGGAACATGAATACGTGTTTGTTTTTCGAATTTGAGCTCTATCTGCAAAGGGCACTTTTCATGCTATAAGCAGTTTTTCCTAACAAATGCAAGATATAACATGGGCTATCTCCGCAAGGAGACATCAGATCTGCAAAACTCATGGTTTTTTGGTTCTTCGGTGAGCCAGGGGAACTTGAATATGTGTTTGTTTTTCGAATTTGAGCTCTATCTGCAAAGGGCACTTTTCTTGCTAAAAGCAGTTTTTCCTAACAAATGCAAGATATAACATGGGCTATCTCCGCAAGGAGACATCAGATCTGCAAAACTCATGGTTTTTTGTTCTTTGGTGAGCCGGGGGAACATGAATATGTGTTTGTTTTTCGAATTTGAGCTCTATCTGCAAAGGGCACTTTTCTTGATAAAAGCAGTTTTTCCTAACAAATGCAAGTTATAACATGGGCTATCTCCGCAAGGAGACATCAGAACTGCAAAACGCATGGTTGTTTGGTCTTCGGGGAGGTTGGGGAAATTGAATATGTGTTTGTTTTTCGAATTTGAGCTCTATCTGCAAAGGGCACTTTTCTTGCTATAAGCAGTTTTTCCTAACAAATGCAAGATATAACATGGGCTATCTCCGCAAGGAGACATCAGATCTGCATAACTAATGGTTTTTTGGGCTTCGGTGAGCTGGGGGAACTTGAATATGTGTTTGTTTTTCGAATTTGAGCTCTATCTGCAATGGGCACTTTTCATGCTATAAACAGTTTTTACTAACAAATGCAAGATATAACATGGGCTATCTCCGCAAGGAGACATCAGAACTGCAAAACGCATGGTTGTTTGGTCTTCGGGGAGGTTGGGGAACATGAATATGTGTTTGTTTTTCGAATTTGAGCTCTATCTGCAAAGTGCACTTTTCTTGCTAAAAGCATTTTTTCCTAACAAATGCAAGATATAACATGGGCTATCTCCGCAAGGAGACATCAGATCTGCAAAACCCATGGTTTTTTGGTCTTCGGGGAGGTGGGGGAACATGAATACGTGTTTGTTTTTCGAATTTGAGCTCTATCTGCAAAGGGCACTTTTCTTGCTATAAGCAGTTTTTACTAACAAATGCAAGATATAACATGGGCTATCTCCGCAAGGAGACATCAGAACTGCAAAACGCATGGTTTTTTGGTCTTCGGGGAGGTGGGGGAACATGAATACGTGTTTGTTTTTCGAATTTGAGCTCTATCTGCAAAGGGCACTTTTCATGCTATAAGCAGTTTTTCCTAACAAATGCAAGATATAACATGGGCTATCTCCGCAAGGAGACATCAGATCTGCAAAACTCATGGTTTTTTGGTCTTCGGTGAGCCTGGGGAACTTGAATATGTGTTTGTTTTTCGAATTTGATCTCTATCTGCAAAGGGCACTTTTCTTGCTAAAAGCAGTTTTTCCTAACAAATGCAAGATATAACATGGGCTATCTCCGCAAGGAGACATCAGATCTGCAAAACTCATGGTTTTTTGGTCTTTGGTGAGCCGGGGGAACATGAATATGTGTTTGTTTTTCGAATTTGAGCTCTATCTGCAAAGTGCACTTTTCTTGCTAAAAGCATTTTTTCCTAACAAATGCAAGATATAACATGGGCTATCTCCGCAAGGAGACATCAGATCTGCATAACTCATGGTTTTTTGGGCTTCGGTGAGCTGGGGGAACTTGAATATGTGTTTGTTTTTCGAATTTGAGCTCTATCTGCAATGGGCACTTTTCATGCTATAAACAGTTTTTACTAACAAATGCAAGATATAACATGGGCTATCTCCGCAAGGAGACATCAGAACTGCAAAACGCATGGTTGTTTGGTCTTCGGGGAGGTTGGGGAACATGAATATGTGTTTGTTTTTCGAATTTGAGCTCTATCTGCAAAGTGCACTTTTCTTGCTAAAAGCATTTTTTCCTAACAAATGCAAGATATAACATGGGCTATCTCCGCAAGGAGACATCAGATCTGCAAAACCCATGGTTTTTTGGTCTTCGGGGAGGTGGGGGAACATGAATACGTGTTTGTTTTTCGAATTTGAGCTCTATCTGCAAAGGGCACTTTTCTTGCTCTAAGCATTTTTTCCTAACAAATTCAAGATATAACATGGGCTATCTCCGCAAGGAGACATCAGAACTGCAAAACGCATGGTTGTTTGGTCTTCGGGGAGGTTGGGGAACATGAATATGTGTTTGTTTTTCGAATTTGAGCTCTATCTGCAAAGTGCACTTTTCTTGCTAAAAGCATTTTTTCCTAACAAATGCAAGATATAACATGGGCTATCTCCGCAAGGAGACATCAGATCTGCAAAACCCATGGTTTTTTGGTCTTCGGGGAGGTGGGGGAACATGAATACGTGTTTGTTTTTTGAATTTGAGCTCTATCTGCAAAGGGCACTTTTCTTGCTATAAGCAGTTTTTACTAACAAATGCAAGATATAACATGGGCTATCTCCGCAAGGAGACATCAGAACTGCAAAACGCATGGTTTTTTGGTCTTCGGGGAGGTGGGGGAACATGAATACGTGTTTGTTTTTCGAATTTGAGCTCTATCTGCAAAGGGCACTTTTCATGCTATAAGCAGTTTTTCCTAACAAATGCAAGATATAACATGGGCTATCTCCGCAAGGAGACATCAGATCTGCAAAACTCATGGTTTTTTGGTCTTCGGTGAGCCTGGGGAACTTGAATATGTGTTTGTTTTTCGAATTTGATCTCTATCTGCAAAGGGCACTTTTCTTGCTAAAAGCAGTTTTTCCTAACAAATGCAAGATATAACATGGGCTATCTCCGCAAGGAGACATCAGATCTGCAAAACTCATGGTTTTTTGGTCTTTGGTGAGCCGGGGGAACATGAATATGTGTTTGTTTTTCGAATTTGAGCTCTATCTGCAAAGTGCACTTTTCTTGCTAAAAGCATTTTTTCCTAACAAATGCAAGATATAACATGGGCTATCTCCGCAAGGAGACATCAGATCTGCATAACTCATGGTTTTTTGGGCTTCGGTGAGCTGGGGGAACTTGAATATGTGTTTGTTTTTCGAATTTGAGCTCTATCTGCAATGGGCACTTTTCATGCTATAAACAGTTTTTACTAACAAATGCAAGATATAACATGGGCTATCTTCGCAAGGAGACATCAGAACTGCAAAACGCATGGTTGTTTGGTCTTCGGGGAGGTTGGGGAACATGAATATGTGTTTGTTTTTCGAATTTGAGCTCTATCTGCAAAGTGCACTTTTCTTGCTAAAAGCATTTTTTCCTAACAAATGCAAGATATAACATGGGCTATCTCCGCAAGGAGACATCAGATCTGCAAAACCCATGGTTTTTTGGTCTTCGGGGAGGTGGGGGAACATGAATACGTGTTTGTTTTTCGAATTTGAGCTCTATCTGCAAAGGGCACTTTTCTTGCTATAAGCAGTTTTTCCTAACAAATGCAAGATATAACATGGGCTATCTCCGCAACGAGACATCAGATCTGCATAACTCATGATTTTTTGGTCTTTGGTGAGCCGGGGGAACATGAATATGTGTTTGTTTTTCGAATTTGAGCTCTATCTGCAAAGGGCACTTTTCTTGCTAAAAGCAGTTTTTACTAACAAATGCAAGATATAACATGGGCTATCTCCGCAAGGAGACATCAGAACTGCAAAACTCATGGTTTTTTGGTCTTCGGTGAGCCTGGGGAACTTGAATATGTGTTTGTTTTTCGAATTTGAGCTCTATCTGCAAAGGGCACTTTTCTTGCTAAAAGCAGTTTTTCCTAACAAATGCAAGATATAACATGGGCTATCTCCGCAAGGAGACATCAGATCTGCAAAACTCATGGTTTTTTGGTCTTTGGTGAGCCGGGGGAACATGACTATGTGTTTGTTTTTCGAATTTGAGCTCTATCTGCAAAGGGCACTTTTCTTGCTAAAAGCAGTTTTTCCTAACAAATGCAAGATATAACATAGAATATCTCCGCAAGGAGACATCAGATCTGCATAACTCATGGTTTTTTGGGCTTCGGTGAGCCGGGGGAACTTGAATATATGTTTGTTTTTCGAATTTGAGCTCTATCTGCAAAGGGCACTTTTCTTGCTAAAAGCAGTTTTTCCTAACAAATGCAAGATATAACATGGGCTATCTCCGCAACGAGACATCAGATCTGCATAACTCATGATTTTTTGGTCTTCGGTGAGCCGGGGGAACATGAATATTTTTTTGTTTTTCGAATGAGCTCTATCTGCAAAGGGCACTTTTCTTGCTAAAAGCAGTTTTTCCTAACAAATACAAGATATAACATGGGCTATCTCCGCAAGGAGACATCAGAACTGCAAAACGCATGGTTTTTTGGTCTTCGGGGAGGTGGGGGAACATGAATACGTGTTTGTTTTTCGAATTTGAGCTCTATCTGCAAAGGGCACTTTTCATGCTATAAGCAGTTTTTCCTAACAAATGCAAGATATAACATGGGCTATCTCCGCAACGAGACATCAGATCTGCAAAACTCATGGTTTTTTGGTCTTTGGTGAGCCGGGGGAACATGAATATGTGTTTGTTTTTCGAATTTGAGCTCTATCTGCAAAGTGCACTTTTCTTGCTAAAAGCATTTTTTCCTAACAAATGCAAGATATAACATGGGCTATCTCCGCAAGGAGACATCAGATCTGCATAACTCATGGTTTTTTGGGCTTCGGTGAGCTGGGGGAACTTGAATATGTGTTTGTTTTTCGAATTTGAGCTCTATCTGCAATGGGCACTTTTCATGCTATAAACAGTTTTTACTAACAAATGCAAGATATAACATGGGCTATCTTCGCAAGGAGACATCAGAACTGCAAAACGCATGGTTGTTTGGTCTTCGGGGAGGTTGGGGAACATGAATATGTGTTTGTTTTTCGAATTTGAGCTCTATCTGCAAAGTGCACTTTTCTTGCTAAAAGCATTTTTTCCTAACAAATGCAAGATATAACATGGGCTATCTCCGCAAGGAGACATCAGATCTGCAAAACCCATGGTTTTTTGGTCTTCGGGGAGGTGGGGGAACATGAATACGTGTTTGTTTTTCGAATTTGAGCTCTATCTGCAAAGGGCACTTTTCTTGCTATAAGCAGTTTTTCCTAACAAATGCAAGATATAACATGGGCTATCTCCGCAACGAGACATCAGATCTGCATAACTCATGATTTTTTGGTCTTTGGTGAGCCGGGGGAACATGAATATGTGTTTGTTTTTCGAATTTGAGCTCTATCTGCAAAGGGCACTTTTCTTGCTAAAAGCAGTTTTTACTAACAAATGCAAGATATAACATGGGCTATCTCCGCAAGGAGACATCAGAACTGCAAAACTCATGGTTTTTTGGTCTTCGGTGAGCCTGGGGAACTTGAATATGTGTTTGTTTTTCGAATTTGAGCTCTATCTGCAAAGGGCACTTTTCTTGCTAAAAGCAGTTTTTCCTAACAAATGCAAGATATAACATGGGCTATCTCCGCAAGGAGACATCAGATCTGCAAAACTCATGGTTTTTTGGTCTTTGGTGAGCCGGGGGAACATGACTATGTGTTTGTTTTTCGAATTTGAGCTCTATCTGCAAAGGGCACTTTTCTTGCTAAAAGCAGTTTTTCCTAACAAATGCAAGATATAACATAGAATATCTCCGCAAGGAGACATCAGATCTGCATAACTCATGGTTTTTTGGGCTTCGGTGAGCCGGGGGAACTTGAATATATGTTTGTTTTTCGAATTTGAGCTCTATCTGCAAAGGGCACTTTTCTTGCTAAAAGCAGTTTTTCCTAACAAATGCAAGATATAACATGGGCTATCTCCGCAACGAGACATCAGATCTGCATAACTCATGATTTTTTGGTCTTCGGTGAGCCGGGGGAACATGAATATTTTTTTGTTTTTCGAATGAGCTCTATCTGCAAAGGGCACTTTTCTTGCTAAAAGCAGTTTTTCCTAACAAATGCAAGATATAACATAGAATATCTCCGCAAGGAGACATCAGATCTGCATAACTCATGGTTTTTTGGGCTTCGGTGAGCCGGGGGAACTTGAATATATGTTTGTTTTTCGAATTTGAGCTCTATCTGCAAAGGGCACTTTTCTTGCTAAAAGCAGTTTTTCCTAACAAATGCAAGATATAACATGGGCTATCTCCGCAACGAGACATCAGATCTGCATAACTCATGATTTTTTGGTCTTCGGTGAGCCGGGGGAACATGAATATTTTTTTGTTTTTCGAATGAGCTCTATCTGCAAAGGGCACTTTTCTTGCTAAAAGCAGTTTTTCCTAACAAATACAAGATATAACATGGGCTATCTCCGCAAGGAGACATCAGAACTGCAAAACGCATGGTTTTTTGGTCTTCGGGGAGGTGGGGGAACATGAATACGTGTTTGTTTTTCGAATTTGAGCTCTATCTGCAAAGGGCACTTTTCATGCTATAAGCAGTTTTTCCTAACAAATGCAAGATATAACATGGGCTATCTCCGCAACGAGACATCAGATCTGCAAAACTCATGGTTTTTTGGTCTTTGGTGAGCCGGGGGAACATGAATATGTGTTTGTTTTTCGAATTTGAGCTCTATCTGCAAAGTGCACTTTTCTTGCTAAAAGCATTTTTTCCTAACAAATGCAAGATATAACATGGGCTATCTCCGCAAGGAGACATCAGATCTGCATAACTCATGGTTTTTTGGGCTTCGGTGAGCTGGGGGAACTTGAATATGTGTTTGTTTTTCGAATTTGAGCTCTATCTGCAATGGGCACTTTTCATGCTATAAACAGTTTTTACTAACAAATGCAAGATATAACATGGGCTATCTTCGCAAGGAGACATCAGAACTGCAAAACGCATGGTTGTTTGGTCTTCGGGGAGGTTGGGGAACATGAATATGTGTTTGTTTTTCGAATTTGAGCTCTATCTGCAAAGTGCACTTTTCTTGCTAAAAGCATTTTTTCCTAACAAATGCAAGATATAACATGGGCTATCTCCGCAAGGAGACATCAGATCTGCAAAACCCATGGTTTTTTGGTCTTCGGGGAGGTGGGGGAACATGAATACGTGTTTGTTTTTCGAATTTGAGCTCTATCTGCAAAGGGCACTTTTCTTGCTATAAGCAGTTTTTCCTAACAAATGCAAGATATAACATGGGCTATCTCCGCAACGAGACATCAGATCTGCATAACTCATGATTTTTTGGTCTTTGGTGAGCCGGGGGAACATGAATATGTGTTTGTTTTTCGAATTTGAGCTCTATCTGCAAAGGGCACTTTTCTTGCTAAAAGCAGTTTTTACTAACAAATGCAAGATATAACATGGGCTATCTCCGCAAGGAGACATCAGAACTGCAAAACTCATGGTTTTTTGGTCTTCGGTGAGCCTGGGGAACTTGAATATGTGTTTGTTTTTCGAATTTGAGCTCTATCTGCAAAGGGCACTTTTCTTGCTAAAAGCAGTTTTTCCTAACAAATGCAAGATATAACATGGGCTATCTCCGCAAGGAGACATCAGATCTGCAAAACTCATGGTTTTTTGGTCTTTGGTGAGCCGGGGGAACATGACTATGTGTTTGTTTTTCGAATTTGAGCTCTATCTGCAAAGGGCACTTTTCTTGCTAAAAGCAGTTTTTCCTAACAAATGCAAGATATAACATAGAATATCTCCGCAAGGAGACATCAGATCTGCATAACTCATGGTTTTTTGGGCTTCGGTGAGCCGGGGGAACTTGAATATATGTTTGTTTTTCGAATTTGAGCTCTATCTGCAAAGGGCACTTTTCTTGCTAAAAGCAGTTTTTCCTAACAAATGCAAGATATAACATGGGCTATCTCCGCAACGAGACATCAGATCTGCATAACTCATGATTTTTTGGTCTTCGGTGAGCCGGGGGAACATGAATATTTTTTTGTTTTTCGAATGAGCTCTATCTGCAAAGGGCACTTTTCTTGCTAAAAGCAGTTTTTCCTAACAAATACAAGATATAACATGGGCTATCTCCGCAAGGAGACATCAGAACTGCAAAACGCATGGTTTTTTGGTCTTCGGGGAGGTGGGGGAACATGAATACGTGTTTGTTTTTCGAATTTGAGCTCTATCTGCAAAGGGCACTTTTCATGCTATAAGCAGTTTTTCCTAACAAATGCAAGATATAACATGGGCTATCTCCGCAACGAGACATCAGATCTGCATAACTCATGATTTTTTGGTCTTTGGTGAGCCGGGGGAACATGAATATGTGTTTGTTTTTCGAATTTGAGCTCTATCTGCAAAGGGCACTTTTCTTGCTAAAAGCAGTTTTTCCTAACAAATGCAAGATATAACATGGGCTATCTCCGCAAGGAGACATCAGAACTGCAAAACTCATGGTTTTTTGGTCTTCGGTGAGCCTGGGGAACTTGAATATGTGTTTGTTTTTCGAATTTGAGCTCTATCTGCAAAGGGCACTTTTCTTGCTATAAGCAGTTTTTCCTAACAAATGCAAGATATAACATGGGCTATCTCCGCAACGAGACATCAGATCTGCATAACTCATGATTTTTTGGTCTTCGGTGAGCCGGGGGAACATGAATATGTGTTTGTTTTTCGAATTTGAGCTCTATCTGCAAAGGGCACTTTTCTTGCTAAAAGCAGTTTTTACTAACAAATGTAAGATATAACATGGGCTATCTCCGCAAGGAGACATGAGAACTGCAAAACGCATGGTTTTTTGGTCTTCGGGGAGGTGGGGGAACATGAATACGTGTTTGTTTTTCGAATTTGAGCTCTATCTGCAAAGGGCACTTTTCATGCTATAAGCAGTTTTTCCTAACAAATGCAAGATATAACATGGGCTATCTCCGCAAGGAGACATCGGATCTGCAAAACTCATGGTTTTTTGGTCTTCGGTGAGCCTGGGGAACTTGAATATGTGTTTGTTTTTCGAATTTGAGCTCTATCTGCAAAGGGCACTTTTCTTGCTAAAAGCAGTTTTTCCTAACAAATGCAAGATATAACATGGGCTATCTCCGCAAGGAGACATCAGATCTGCAAAACTCATGGTTTTTTGGTCTTTGGTGAGCCGGGGGAACATGAATATGTGTTTGTTTTTCGAATTTGAGCTCTATCTGCAAAGGGCACTTTTCTTGCTAAAAGCAGTTTTTCCTAACAAATGCAAGATATAACATGGAATATCTCCGCAAGGAGACATCAGATCTGCAAAACTCATGGTTTTTTGGTCTTCGGTGAGCCGGGGGAACATGAATATGTGTTTGTTTTTTGAGTTTGAGCTCTATCTGCAATGGGCACTTTTCATGCTATAAACAGTTTTTACTAACAAATGCAAGATATAACATGGGCTATCTCCGCAAGGAGACATCAGAACTGCAAAACGCATGGTTGTTTGGTCTTCGGGGAGGTTGGGGAACATGAATATGTGTTTGTTTTTCGAATTTGAGCTCTATCTGCAAAGGGCACTTTTCTTGCTAAAAGCATTTTTTCCTAACAAATGCAAGATATAACATGGGCTATCTCCGCAAGGAGACATCAGATCTGCAAAACTCATGGTTTTTTGGTCTTCGGGGAGGTGGGGGAACATGAATACGTGTTTGTTTTTCGAATTTGAGCTCTATCTGCAAAGGGCACTTTTCTTGCTAAAAGCAGTTTTTCCTAACAAATGCAAGATATAACATGGGCTATCTCCGCAACGAGACATCAGATCTGCATAACTCATGATTTTTTGGTCTTCGGTGAGCCGGGGGAACATGAATATTTTTTTGTTTTTCGAATGAGCTCTATCTGCAAAGGGCACTTTTCTTGCTAAAAGCAGTTTTTACTAACAAATACAAGATATAACATGGGCTATCTCCGCAAGGAGACATCAGAACTGCAAAACGCATGGTTTTTTGGTCTTCGGGGAGGTGGGGGAACATGAATACGTGTTTGTTTTTCGAATTTGAGCTCTATCTGCAAAGGGCACTTTTCATGCTATAAGCAGTTTTTCCTAACAAATGCAAGATATAACATGGGCTATCTCCGCAAGGAGACATCAGATCTGCAAAACTCATGGTTTTTTGGTCTTCGGTGAGCCTGGGGAACTTGAATATGTGATTGTTTTTCGAATTTGAGCTCTATCTGCAAAGGGCACTTTTCTTGCTAAAAGCAGTTTTTCCTAACAAATGCAAGATATAACATGGGCTATCTCCGCAAGGAGACATCAGATCTGCAAAACTCATGGCTTTTTGGTCTTTGGTGAGCCGGGGGAACATGAATATGTGTTTGTTTTTCGAATTTGAGCTCTATCTGCAAAGGGCACTTTTCTTGCTAAAAGCAGTTTTTCCTAACAAATGCAAGATATAACATGGAATATCTCCGCAAGGAGACATCAGATCTGCAAAACTCATGGTTTTTTGGTCTTCGGTGAGCCGGGGGAACATGAATATGTGTTTGTTTTTTGAGTTTGAGCTCTATCTGCAATGGGCACTTGTCATGCTATAAACAGTTTTTACTAACAAATGCAAGATATAACATGGGCTATCTCCGCAAGGAGACATCAGAACTGCAAAACGCATGGTTTTTTGGTCTTCGGGGAGGTGGGGGAACATGAATACGTGTTTGTTTTTCGAATTTGAGCTCTATCTGCAAAGGGCACTTTTCTTGCTAAAAGCAGTTTTTCCTAACAAATGCAAGAAATAACATGGGCTATCTCCGCAAGGAGACATCAGATCTGCAAAACGCATGGTTTTTTGGTCTTTGGTGAGCCGGGGGAGCATGAATATGTGTTTGTTTTTCGAATTTGAGCTCTATCTGCAAAGGGCACTTTTCTTGCTAAAAGCAGTTTTTCCTAACAAATGCAAGATATAACATGGGCTATCTCCGCAACGAGACATCAGATCTGCATAACTCATGATTTTTTGGTCTTCGGTGAGCCGGGGGAACATGAATATTTTTTTGTTTTTCGAATGAGCTCTATCTGCAAAGGGCACTTTTCTTGCTAAAAGCAGTTTTTACTAACAAATACAAGATATAACATGGGCTATCTCCGCAAGGAGACATCAGAACTGCAAAACGCATGGTTTTTTGGTCTTCGGGGAGGTGGGGGAACATGAATACGTGTTTGTTTTTCGAATTTGAGCTCTATCTGCAAAGGGCACTTTTCATGCTATAAGCAGTTTTTCCTAACAAATGCAAGATATAACATGGGCTATCTCCGCAAGGAGACATCAGATCTGCAAAACTCATGGTTTTTTGGTCTTTGGTGAGCCGGGGGAACATGAATATATGTTTGTTTTTCGAATTTGAGCTCTATCTGCAAAGGGCACTTTTCTTGCTAAAAGCAGTTTTTTCCTAACAAATGCAAGATATAACATGGAATATCTCCGCAAGGAGACATCAGATCTGCAAAACTCATGGTTTTTTGGTCTTCGGTGAGCCGGGGGAACATGAATATGTGTTTGTTTTTTGAGTTTGAGCTCTATCTGCAATGGGCACTTTTCATGCTATAAACAGTTTTTACTAACAAATGCAAGATATAACATGGGCTATCTCCGCAAGGAGACATCAGAACTGCAAAACGCATGGTTTTTTGGTCTTCGGGGAGGTGGGGGAACATGAATACGTGTTTGTTTTTCGAATTTGAGCTCTATCTGCAAAGGGCACTTTTCATGCTATAAGCAGTTTTTCCTAACAAATGCAAGATATAACATGGGCTATCTCCGCAAGGAGACATCAGATCTGCAAAACTCATGGTTTTTTGGTTCTTCGGTGAGCCAGGGGAACTTGAATATGTGTTTGTTTTTCGAATTTGAGCTCTATCTGCAAAGGGCACTTTTCTTGCTAAAAGCAGTTTTTCCTAACAAATGCAAGATATAACATGGGCTATCTCCGCAAGGAGACATCAGATCTGCAAAACTCATGGTTTTTTGTTCTTTGGTGAGCCGGGGGAACATGAATATGTGTTTGTTTTTCGAATTTGAGCTCTATCTGCAAAGGGCACTTTTCTTGATAAAAGCAGTTTTTCCTAACAAATGCAAGTTATAACATGGGCTATCTCCGCAAGGAGACATCAGAACTGCAAAACGCAAGTTGTTTGGTCTTCTGGGAGGTTGGGGAAATTGAATATGTGTTTGTTTTTCGAATTTGAGCTCTATCTGCAAAGGGCACTTTTCTTGCTATAAGCAGTTTTTCCTAACAAATGCAAGATATAACATGGGCTATCTCCGCAAGGAGACATCAGATCTGCATAACTAATGGTTTTTTGGGCTTCGGTTAGCTGGGGGAACTTGAATATGTGTTTGTTTTTCGAATTTGAGCTCTATCTGCAATGGGCACTTTTCATGCTATAAACAGTTTTTACTAACAAATGCAAGATATAACATGGGCTATCTCCGCAAGGAGACATCAGAACTGCAAAACGCATGGTTGTTTGGTCTTCGGGGAGGTTGGGGAACATGAATATGTGTTTGTTTTTCGAATTTGAGCTCTATCTGCAAAGTGCACTTTTCTTGCTAAAAGCATTTTTTCCTAACAAATTCAAGATATAACATGGGCTATCTCCGCAAGGAGACATCAGATCTGCGAAACTCATGGTTTTTTGGTCTTCGGGGAGGTGGGGGAACATGAACACATGTTTGTTTTTCGAATTTGAGCTCTATCTGCAAAGGGCACTTTTCATGCTATAAGCAGTTTTTCCTAACAAATGCAAGATATAACATGGGCTATCTCCGCAACGAGACATCAGATCTGCATAACTCATGGTTTTTTGGTCTTCGGTGAGCCGGGGGAACTTGAATATGTGTTTGTTTTTCGAATTTGAGCTCTATCTGCAAAGGGCACTTTTCTTGCTAAAAGCAGTTTTTCCTAACAAATGCAAGATATAACATGGGCTATCTCCGCAACGAGACATCAGATCTGCATAACTCATGATTTTTTGGTCTTCGGTGAGCCGGGGGAACATGAATATTTTTTTGTTTTTCGAATGAGCTCTATCTGCAAAGGGCACTTTTCTTGCTAAAAGCATTTTTTCCTAACAAATACAAGATATAACATGGGCTATCTCCGCAAGGAGACATCAGAACTGCAAAACGCATGGTTTTTTGGTCTTCGGGGAGGTGGGGGAACATGAATACGTGTTTGTTTTTCGAATTTGAGCTCTATCTGCAAAGGGCACTTTTCATGCTATAAGCAGTTTTTCCTAACAAATGCAAGATATAACATGGGCTATCTCCGCAAGGAGACATCAGATCTGCAAAACTCATGGTTTTTTGTTCTTTGGTGAGCCGGGGGAACATGAATATGTGTTTGTTTTTCGAATTTGAGCTCTATCTGCAAAGGGCACTTTTCTTGATAAAAGCAGTTTTTCCTAACAAATGCAAGATATAACATGGGCTATCTCCGCAAGGAGACATCAGAACTGCAAAACGCATGGTTGTTTGGTCTTCGGGGAGGTTGGGGAACATGAATATGTGTTTGTTTTTCGAATTTGAGCTCTATCTGCAAAGTGCACTTCTCTTGCTAAAAGCATTTTTTCCTAACAAATGCAAGATATAAAATGGGCTATCTCCGCAAGGAGACATCAGATCTGCAAAACTCATGGTTTTTTGGTCTTCGGGGAGGTGGGGGAACATGAATACGTGTTTGTTTTTCGAATTTGAGCTCTATCTGCAAAGAGCACTTTTCATGCTATAAGCAGTTTTTCCTAACAAATGCAAGATATAACCTGGGCTATCTCCGCAAGGAGACATCAGATCTGCATAACTCATGGTTTTTTGGTCTTCGGTGAGCCGGGGGAACTTGAATATGTGTTTGTTTTTCGAATTTGAGCTCTATCTGCAAAGGGCACTTTTCTTGCTAAAAGCAGTTTTTCCTAACAAATGCAAGATATAATATGGGCTATCTCCGCAACGAGACATCAGATCTGCATAACTCATGATTTTTTGGTCTTCGGTGAGCCGGGGGAACATGAATATTTTTTTGTTTTTCTAATGAGCTCTATCTGCAAAGGGCACTTTTCTTGCTAAAAGCAGTTTTTACTAACAAATACAAGATATAACATGGGCTATCTCCGCAAGGAGACATCAGAACTGCAAAACGCATGGTTTTTTGGTCTTCGGGGAGGTGGGGGAACATGAATACGTGTTTGTTTTTCGAATTTGAGCTCTATCTGCAAAGGGCACTTTTCATGCTATAAGCAGTTTTTCCTAACAAATGCAAGATATAACATGGGCTATCTCCGCAACGAGACATCAGATCTGCATAACTCATGATTTTTTGGTCTTTGGTGAGCCGGGGGAACATGAATATGTGTTTGTTTTTCGAATTTGAGCTCTATCTGCAAAGGGCACTTTTCTTGCTAAAAGCAGTTTTTACTAACAAATGCAAGATATAACATGGGCTATCTCCGCAAGGAGACATCAGAACTGCAAAACTCATGGTTTTTTGGTCTTCGGTGAGCCTGGGGAACTTGAATATGTGTTTGTTTTTCGAATTTGAGCTCTATCTGCAAAGGGCACTTTTCTTGCTAAAAGCAGTTTTTCCTAACAAATGCAAGATATAACATGGGCTATCTCCGCAAGGAGACATCAGATCTGCATAACTCATGGTTTTTTGGGCTTCGGTGAGCTGGGGGAACTTGAATATATGTTTGTTTTTCGAATTTGAGCTCTATCTGCAAAGGGCACTTTTCTTGCTAAAAGCAGTTTTTCCTAACAAATGCAAGATATAACATGGGCTATCTCCGCAACGAGACATCAGATCTGCATAACTCATGATTTTTTGGTCTTCGGTGAGCCGGGGGAACATGAATATTTTTTTGTTTTTCGAATGAGCTCTATCTGCAAAGGGCACTTTTCATGCTATAAGCAGTTTTTCCTAACAAATGCAAGATATAACATGGGCTATCTCCGCAACGAGACATCAGATCTGCATAACTCATGATTTTTTGGTCTTTGGTGAGCCGGGGGAACATGAATATGTGTTTGTTTTTCGAATTTGAGCTCTATCTGCAAAGGGCACTTTTCTTGCTAAAAGCAGTTTTTCCTAACAAATGCAAGATATAACATGGGCTATCTCCGCAAGGAGACATCAGAACTGCAAAACTCATGGTTTTTTGGTCTTCGGTGAGCCTGGGGAACTTGAATATGTGTTTGTTTTTCGAATTTGAGCTCTATCTGCAAAGGGCACTTTTCTTGCTAAAAGCAGTTTTTCCTAACAAATGCAAGATATAACATGGGCTATCTCCGCAAGGAGACATCAGATCTGCATAACTCATGGTTTTTTGGGCTTCGGTGAGCTGGGGGAACTTGAATATATGTTTGTTTTTCGAATTTGAGCTCTATCTGCAAAGGGCACTTTTCTTGCTATAAGCAGTTTTTCCTAACAAATGCAAGATATAACATGGGCTATCTCCGCAACGAGACATCAGATCTGCATAACTCATGATTTTTTGGTCTTCGGTGAGCCGGGGGAACATGAATATGTGTTTGTTTTTCGAATTTGAGCTCTATCTGCAAAGGGCACTTTTCTTGCTAAAAGCAGTTTTTACTAACAAATGTAAGATATAACATGGGCTATCTCCGCAAGGAGACATCAGAACTGCAAAACGCATGGTTTTTTGGTCTTCGGGGAGGTGGGGGAACATGAATACGTGTTTGTTTTTCGAATTTGAGCTCTATCTGCAAAGGGCACTTTTCATGCTATAAGCAGTTTTTCCTAACAAATGCAAGATATAACATGGGCTATCTCCGCAAGGAGACATCGGATCTGCAAAACTCATGGTTTTTTGGTCTTCGGTGAGCCTGGGGAACTTGAATATGTGTTTGTTTTTCGAATTTGAGCTCTATCTGCAAAGGGCACTTTTCTTGCTAAAAGCAGTTTTTCCTAACAAATGCAAGATATAACATGGGCTATCTCCGCAAGGAGACATCAGATCTGCAAAACTCATGGTTTTTTGGTCTTTGGTGAGCCGGGGGAACATGAATATGTGTTTGTTTTTCGAATTTGAGCTCTATCTGCAAAGGGCACTTTTCTTGCTAAAAGCAGTTTTTCCTAACAAAAGCAAGATATAACATGGAATATCTCCGCAAGGAGACATCAGATCTGCAAAACTCATGGTTTTTTGGTCTTCGGTGAGCCGGGGGAACATGAATATGTGTTTGTTTTTTGAGTTTGAGCTCTATCTGCAATGGGCACTTTTCATGCTATAAACAGTTTTTACTAACAAATGCAAGATATAACATGGGCTATCTCCGCAAGGAGACATCAGAACTGCAAAACGCATGGTTGTTTGGTCTTCGGGGAGGTTGGGGAACATGAATATGTGTTTGTTTTTCGAATTTGAGCTCTATCTGCAAAGGGCACTTTTCTTGCTAAAAGCATTTTTTCCTAACAAATGCAAGATATAACATGGGCTATCTCCGCAAGGAGACATCAGATCTGCAAAACTCATGGTTTTTTGGTCTTCGGGGAGGTGGGGGAACATGAATACGTGTTTGTTTTTCGAATTTGAGCTCTATCTGCAAAGGGCACTTTTCATGCTATAAGCAGTTTTTCCTAACAAATGCAAGATATAACATGGGCTATCTCCGCAAGGAGACATCAGATCTGCATAACTCATGGTTTTTTGGTCTTCGGTGAGCCGGGGGAACTTGAATATGTGTTTGTTTTTCGAATTTGAGCTCTATCTGCAAAGGGCACTTTTCTTGCTAAAAGCAGTTTTTCCTAACAAATGCAAGATATAACATGGGCTATCTCCGCAACGAGACATCAGATCTGCATAACTCATGATTTTTTGGTCTTCGGTGAGCCGGGGGAACATGAATATTTTTTTGTTTTTCGAATGAGCTCTATCTGCAAAGGGCACTTTTCTTGCTAAAAGCAGTTTTTACTAACAAATACAAGATATAACATGGGCTATCTCCGCAAGGAGACATCAGAACTGCAAAACGCATGGTTTTTTGGTCTTCGGGGAGGTGGGGGAACATGAATACGTGTTTGTTTTTCGAATTTGAGCTCTATCTGCAAAGGGCACTTTTCATGCTATAAGCAGTTTTTCCTAACAAATGCAAGATATAACATGGGCTATCTCCGCAAGGAGACATCAGATCTGCAAAACTCATGGTTTTTTGGTCTTCGGTGAGCCTGGGGAACTTGAATATGTGTTTGTTTTTCGAATTTGAGCTCTATCTGCAAAGGGCACTTTTCTTGCTAAAAGCAGTTTTTCCTAACAAATGCAAGATATAACATGGGCTATCTCCGCAAGGAGACATCAGATCTGCAAAACTCATGGTTTTTTGGTCTTTGGTGAGCCGGGGGAACATGAATACGTGTTTGTTTTTCGAATTTGAGCTCTATCTGCAAAGGGCACTTTTCTTGCTAAAAGCAGTTTTTCCTAACAAATGCAAGAAATAACATGGGCTATCTCCGCAAGGAGACATCAGATCTGCAAAACTCATGGTTTTTTGGTCTTTGGTGAGCCGGGGGAGCATGAATATGTGTTTGTTTTTCGAATTTGAGCTCTATCTGCAAAGGGCACTTTTCTTGCTAAAAGCAGTTTTTCCTAACAAATGCAAGATATAACATGGGCTATCTCCGCAACGAGACATCAGATCTGCATAACTCATGATTTTTTGGTCTTCGGTGAGCCGGGGGAACATGAATATTTTTTTGTTTTTCGAATGAGCTCTATCTGCAAAGGGCACTTTTCTTGCTAAAAGCAGTTTTTACTAACAAATACAAGATATAACATGGGCTATCTCCGCAAGGAGACATCAGAACTGCAAAACGCATGGTTTTTTGGTCTTCGGGGAGGTGGGGGAACATGAATACGTGTTTGTTTTTCGAATTTGAGCTCTATCTGCAAAGGGCACTTTTCATGCTATAAGCAGTTTTTCCTAACAAATGCAAGATATAACATGGGCTATCTCCGCAAGGAGACATCAGATCTGCAAAACTCATGGTTTTTTGGTCTTCGGTGAGCCTGGGGAACTTGAATATGTGTTTGTTTTTCGAATTTGAGCTCTATCTGCAAAGGGCACTTTTCTTGCTAAAAGCAGTTTTTCCTAACAAATGCAAGATATAACATGGGCTATCTCCGCAAGGAGACATCAGATCTGCAAAACTCATGGTTTTTTGGTCTTTGGTGAGCCGGGGGAACATGAATATATGTTTGTTTTTCGAATTTGAGCTCTATCTGCAAAGGGCACTTTTCTTGCTAAAAGCAGTTTTTCCTAACAAATGCAAGATATAACATGGAATATCTCCGCAAGGAGACATCAGATCTGCAAAACTCATGGTTTTTTGGTCTTCGGTGAGCCGGGGGAACATGAATATGTGTTTGTTTTTTGAGTTTGAGCTCTATCTGCAATGGGCACTTTTCATGCTATAAACAGTTTTTACTAACAAATGCAAGATATAACATGGGCTATCTCCGCAAGGAGACATCAGAACTGCAAAACGCATGGTTTTTTGGTCTTCGGGGAGGTGGGGGAACATGAATACGTGTTTGTTTTTCGAATTTGAGCTCTATCTGCAAAGGGCACTTTTCATGCTATAAGCAGTTTTTCCTAACAAATGCAAGATATAACATGGGCTATCTCCGCAAGGAGACATCAGATCTGCAAAACTCATGGTTTTTTGGTTCTTCGGTGAGCCAGGGGAACTTGAATATGTGTTTGTTTTTCGAATTTGAGCTCTATCTGCAAAGGGCACTTTTCTTGCTAAAAGCAGTTTTTCCTAACAAATGCAAGATATAACATGGGCTATCTCCGCAAGGAGACATCAGATCTGCAAAACTCATGGTTTTTTGTTCTTTGGTGAGCCGGGGGAACATGAATATGTGTTTGTTTTTCGAATTTGAGCTCTATCTGCAAAGGGCACTTTTCTTGATAAAAGCAGTTTTTCCTAACAAATGCAAGTTATAACATGGGCTATCTCCGCAAGGAGACATCAGAACTGCAAAACGCATGGTTGTTTGGTCTTCTGGGAGGTTGGGGAAATTGAATATGTGTTTGTTTTTCGAATTTGAGCTCTATCTGCAAAGGGCACTTTTCTTGCTATAAGCAGTTTTTCCTAACAAATGCAAGATATAACATGGGCTATCTCCGCAAGGAGACATCAGATCTGCATAACTAATGGTTTTTTGGGCTTCGGTTAGCTGGGGGAACTTGAATATGTGTTTGTTTTTCGAATTTGAGCTCTATCTGCAATGGGCACTTTTCATGCTATAAACAGTTTTTACTAACAAATGCAAGATATAACATGGGCTATCTCCGCAAGGAGACATCAGAACTGCAAAACGCATGGTTGTTTGGTCTTCGGGGAGGTTGGGGAACATGAATATGTGTTTGTTTTTCGAATTTGAGCTCTATCTGCAAAGTGCACTTTTCTTGCTAAAAGCATTTTTTCCTAACAAATGCAAGATATAACATGGGCTATCTCCGCAAGGAGACATCAGATCTGCAAAACCCATGGTTTTTTGGTCTTCGGGGAGGTGGGGGAACATGAATACGTGTTTGTTTTTCGAATTTGAGCTCTATCTGCAAAGGGCACTTTTCTTCCTATAAGCAGTTTTTCCTAACAAATGCAAGATATAACATGGGCTATCTCCGCAACGAGACATCAGATCTGCATAACTCATGATTTTTTGGTCTTTGGTGAGCCGGGGGAACATGAATATGTGTTTGTTTTTCGAATTTGAGCTCTATCTGCAAAGGGCACTTTTCTTGCTATAAGCAGTTTTTCCTAACAAATGCAAGATATAACATGGGCTATCTCCGCAAGGAGACATCAGATCTGCATAACTCATGGTTTTTTGGGCTTCGGTGAGCTGGGGGAACTTGAATATATGTTTGTTTTTCGAATTTGAGCTCTATCTGCAAAGGGCACTTTTCTTGCTATAAGCAGTTTTTCCTAACAAATGCAAGATATAACATGGGCTATCTCCGCAAGGAGACATCGGATCTGCAAAACTCATGGTTTTTTGGTCTTCGGTGAGGCTGGGGAACTTGAATATGTGTTTGTTTTTCGAATTTGAGCTCTATCTGCAAAGGGCACTTTTCTTGCTAAAAGCAGTTTTTCCTAACAAATGCAAGATATAACATGGGCTATCTCCGCAAGGAGACATCAGATCTGCAAAACTCATGGTTTTTTGGTCTTTGGTGAGCCGGGGGAACATGAATATGTGTTTGTTTTTCGAATTTGAGCTCTATCTGCAAAGGGCACTTTTCTTGCTAAAAGCAGTTTTTCCTAACAAATGCAAGATATAACATGGAATATCTCCGCAAGGAGACATCAGATCTGCAAAACTCATGGTTTTTTGGTTCTTCGGTGAGCCAGGGGAACTTGAATATGTGTTTGTTTTTCGAATTTGAGCTCTATCTGCAAACGGCACTTTTCTTGCTAAAAGCAGTTTTTCCTAACAAATGCAAGATATAACATGGGCTATCTCCGCAAGGAGACATCAGATCTGCAAAACTCATGGTTTTTTGTTCTTTGGTGAGCCGGGGGAACATGAATATGTGTTTGTTTTTCGAATTTGAGCTCTATCTGCAAAGGGCACTTTTCTTGATAAAAGCAGTTTTTCCTAACAAATGCAAGTTATAACATGGGCTATCTCCGCAAGGAGACATCAGAACTGCAAAACGCATGGTTGTTTGGTCTTCGGGGAGGTTGGGGAAATTGAATATGTGTTTGTTTTTCGAATTTGAGCTCTATCTGCAAAGGGCACTTTTCTTGCTAAAAGCAGTTTTTCCTAACAAAAGCAAGATATAACATGGAATATCTCCGCAAGGAGACATCAGATCTGCAAAACTCATGGTTTTTTGGTCTTCGGTGAGCCGGGGGAACATGAATATGTGTTTGTTTTTTGAGTTTGAGCTCTATCTGCAATGGGCACTTTTCATGCTATAAACAGTTTTTACTAACAAATGCAAGATATAACATGGGCTATCTCCGCAAGGAGACATCAGAACTGCAAAACGCATGGTTGTTTGGTCTTCGGGGAGGTTGGGGAACATGAATATGTGTTTGTTTTTCGAATTTGAGCTCTATCTGCAAAGGGCACTTTTCTTGCTAAAAGCATTTTTTCCTAACAAATGCAAGATATAACATGGGCTATCTCCGCAAGGAGACATCAGATCTGCAAAACTCATGGTTTTTTGGTCTTCGGGGAGGTGGGGGAACATGAATACGTGTTTGTTTTTCGAATTTGAGCTCTATCTGCAAAGGGCACTTTTCATGCTATAAGCAGTTTTTCCTAACAAATGCAAGATATAACATGGGCTATCTCCGCAAGGAGACATCAGATCTGCATAACTCATGGTTTTTTGGTCTTCGGTGAGCCGGGGGAACTTGAATATGTGTTTGTTTTTCGAATTTGAGCTCTATCTGCAAAGGGCACTTTTCTTGCTAAAAGCAGTTTTTCCTAACAAATGCAAGATATAACATGGGCTATCTCCGCAACGAGACATCAGATCTGCATAACTCATGATTTTTTGGTCTTCGGTGAGCCGGGGGAACATGAATATTTTTTTGTTTTTCGAATGAGCTCTATCTGCAAAGGGCACTTTTCTTGCTAAAAGCAGTTTTTACTAACAAATACAAGATATAACATGGGCTATCTCCGCAAGGAGACATCAGAACTGCAAAACGCATGGTTTTTTGGTCTTCGGGGAGGTGGGGGAACATGAATACGTGTTTGTTTTTCGAATTTGAGCTCTATCTGCAAAGGGCACTTTTCATGCTATAAGCAGTTTTTCCTAACAAATGCAAGATATAACATGGGCTATCTCCGCAAGGAGACATCAGATCTGCAAAACTCATGGTTTTTTGGTCTTCGGTGAGCCTGGGGAACTTGAATATGTGTTTGTTTTTCGAATTTGAGCTCTATCTGCAAAGGGCACTTTTCTTGCTAAAAGCAGTTTTTCCTAACAAATGCAAGATATAACATGGGCTATCTCCGCAAGGAGACATCAGATCTGCAAAACTCATGGTTTTTTGGTCTTTGGTGAGCCGGGGGAACATGAATACGTGTTTGTTTTTCGAATTTGAGCTCTATCTGCAAAGGGCACTTTTCTTGCTAAAAGCAGTTTTTCCTAACAAATGCAAGAAATAACATGGGCTATCTCCGCAAGGAGACATCAGATCTGCAAAACTCATGGTTTTTTGGTCTTTGGTGAGCCGGGGGAGCATGAATATGTGTTTGTTTTTCGAATTTGAGCTCTATCTGCAAAGGGCACTTTTCTTGCTAAAAGCAGTTTTTCCTAACAAATGCAAGATATAACATGGGCTATCTCCGCAACGAGACATCAGATCTGCATAACTCATGATTTTTTGGTCTTCGGTGAGCCGGGGGAACATGAATATTTTTTTGTTTTTCGAATGAGCTCTATCTGCAAAGGGCACTTTTCTTGCTAAAAGCAGTTTTTACTAACAAATACAAGATATAACATGGGCTATCTCCGCAAGGAGACATCAGAACTGCAAAACGCATGGTTTTTTGGTCTTCGGGGAGGTGGGGGAACATGAATACGTGTTTGTTTTTCGAATTTGAGCTCTATCTGCAAAGGGCACTTTTCATGCTATAAGCAGTTTTTCCTAACAAATGCAAGATATAACATGGGCTATCTCCGCAAGGAGACATCAGATCTGCAAAACTCATGGTTTTTTGGTCTTCGGTGAGCCTGGGGAACTTGAATATGTGTTTGTTTTTCGAATTTGAGCTCTATCTGCAAAGGGCACTTTTCTTGCTAAAAGCAGTTTTTCCTAACAAATGCAAGATATAACATGGGCTATCTCCGCAAGGAGACATCAGATCTGCAAAACTCATGGTTTTTTGGTCTTTGGTGAGCCGGGGGAACATGAATATATGTTTGTTTTTCGAATTTGAGCTCTATCTGCAAAGGGCACTTTTCTTGCTAAAAGCAGTTTTTCCTAACAAATGCAAGATATAACATGGAATATCTCCGCAAGGAGACATCAGATCTGCAAAACTCATGGTTTTTTGGTCTTCGGTGAGCCGGGGGAACATGAATATGTGTTTGTTTTTTGAGTTTGAGCTCTATCTGCAATGGGCACTTTTCATGCTATAAACAGTTTTTACTAACAAATGCAAGATATAACATGGGCTATCTCCGCAAGGAGACATCAGAACTGCAAAACGCATGGTTTTTTGGTCTTCGGGGAGGTGGGGGAACATGAATACGTGTTTGTTTTTCGAATTTGAGCTCTATCTGCAAAGGGCACTTTTCATGCTATAAGCAGTTTTTCCTAACAAATGCAAGATATAACATGGGCTATCTCCGCAAGGAGACATCAGATCTGCAAAACTCATGGTTTTTTGGTTCTTCGGTGAGCCAGGGGAACTTGAATATGTGTTTGTTTTTCGAATTTGAGCTCTATCTGCAAAGGGCACTTTTCTTGCTAAAAGCAGTTTTTCCTAACAAATGCAAGATATAACATGGGCTATCTCCGCAAGGAGACATCAGATCTGCAAAACTCATGGTTTTTTGTTCTTTGGTGAGCCGGGGGAACATGAATATGTGTTTGTTTTTCGAATTTGAGCTCTATCTGCAAAGGGCACTTTTCTTGATAAAAGCAGTTTTTCCTAACAAATGCAAGATATAACATGGGCTATCTCCGCAAGGAGACATCAGATCTGCATAACTCATGGTTTTTTGGGCTTCGGTGAGCTGGGGGAACTTGAATATATGTTTGTTTTTCGAATTTGAGCTCTATCTGCAAAGGGCACTTTTCTTGCTATAAGCAGTTTTTCCTAACAAATGCAAGATATAACATGGGCTATCTCCGCAAGGAGACATCGGATCTGCAAAACTCATGGTTTTTTGGTCTTCGGTGAGGCTGGGGAACTTGAATATGTGTTTGTTTTTCGAATTTGAGCTCTATCTGCAAAGGGCACTTTTCTTGCTAAAAGCAGTTTTTCCTAACAAATGCAAGATATAACATGGGCTATCTCCGCAAGGAGACATCAGATCTGCAAAACTCATGGTTTTTTGGTCTTTGGTGAGCCGGGGGAACATGAATATGTGTTTGTTTTTCGAATTTGAGCTCTATCTGCAAAGGGCACTTTTCTTGCTAAAAGCAGTTTTTCCTAACAAATGCAAGATATAACATGGAATATCTCCGCAAGGAGACATCAGATCTGCAAAACTCATGGTTTTTTGGTTCTTCGGTGAGCCAGGGGAACTTGAATATGTGTTTGTTTTTCGAATTTGAGCTCTATCTGCAAACGGCACTTTTCTTGCTAAAAGCAGTTTTTCCTAACAAATGCAAGATATAACATGGGCTATCTCCGCAAGGAGACATCAGATCTGCAAAACTCATGGTTTTTTGTTCTTTGGTGAGCCGGGGGAACATGAATATGTGTTTGTTTTTCGAATTTGAGCTCTATCTGCAAAGGGCACTTTTCTTGATAAAAGCAGTTTTTCCTAACAAATGCAAGTTATAACATGGGCTATCTCCGCAAGGAGACATCAGAACTGCAAAACGCATGGTTGTTTGGTCTTCGGGGAGGTTGGGGAAATTGAATATGTGTTTGTTTTTCGAATTTGAGCTCTATCTGCAAAGGGCACTTTTCTTGCTATAAGCAGTTTTTCCTAACAAATGCAAGATATAACATGGGCTATCTCCGCAAGGAGACATCAGATCTGCATAACTAATGGTTTTTTGGGCTTCGGTGAGCTGGAGGAACTTGAATATGTGTTTGTTTTTCGAATTTGAGCTCTATCTGCAATGGGCACTTTTCATGCTATAAACAGTTTTTACTAACAAATGCAAGATATAACATGGGCTATCTCCGCAAGGAGACATCAGAACTGCAAAACGCATGGTTGTTTGGTCTTCGGGGAGGTTGGGGAACATGAATATGTGTTTGTTTTTCGAATTTGAGCTCTATCTGCAAAGTGCACTTTTCTTGCTAAAAGCATTTTTTCCTAACAAATGCAAGATATAACATGGGCTATCTCCGCAAGGAGACATCAGATCTGCAAAACCCATGGTTTTTTGGTCTTCGGGGAGGTGGGGGAACATGAATACGTGTTTGTTTTTCGAATTTGAGCTCTATCTGCAAAGGGCACTTTTCTTGCTATAAGCAGTTTTTCCTAACAAATGCAAGATATAACATGGGCTATCTCCGCAAGGAGACATCAGATCTGCAAAACTCATGATTTTTTGGTCTTTGGTGAGCCGGGGGAACATGAATATGTGTTTGTTTTTCGAATTTGAGCTCTATCTGCAAAGGGCACTTTTCTTGCTATAAGCAGTTTTTCCTAACAAATGCAAGATATAACATGGGCTATCTCCGCAAGGAGACATCAGATCTGCATAACGCATGGTTGTTTGGTCTTCGGTGAGCTGGGGGAAATTGAATATGTGTTTGTTTTTCGAATTTGAGCTCTATCTGCAAAGGGCACTTTTCTTGCTATAAGCAGTTTTTCCTAACAAATGCAAGATATAACATGGGCTATCTCCGCAAGGAGACATCAGATCTGCATAACTAATGGTTTTTTGGGCTTCGGTTAGCTGGGGGAACTTGAATATGTGTTTGTTTTTCGAATTTGAGCTCTATCTGCAATGGGCACTTTTCATGCTATAAACAGTTTTTACTAACAAATGCAAGATATAACATGGGCTATCTCCGCAAGGAGACATCAGAACTGCAAAACGCATGGTTGTTTGGTCTTCGGGGAGGTTGGGGAACATGAATATGTGTTTGTTTTTCGAATTTGAGCTCTATCTGCAAAGTGCACTTTTCTTGCTAAAAGCATTTTTTCCTAACAAATGCAAGATATAACATGGGCTATCTCCGCAAGGAGACATCAGATCTGCAAAACCCATGGTTTTTTGGTCTTCGGGGAGGTGGGGGAACATGAATACGTGTTTGTTTTTCGAATTTGAGCTCTATCTGCAAAGGGCACTTTTCTTCCTATAAGCAGTTTTTCCTAACAAATGCAAGATATAACATGGGCTATCTCCGCAACGAGACATCAGATCTGCATAACTCATGATTTTTTGGTCTTTGGTGAGCCGGGGGAACATGAATATGTGTTTGTTTTTCGAATTTGAGCTCTATCTGCAAAGGGCACTTTTCTTGCTATAAGCAGTTTTTCCTAACAAATGCAAGATATAACATGGGCTATCTCCGCAAGGAGACATCAGATCTGCATAACTCATGGTTTTTTGGGCTTCGGTGAGCTGGGGGAACTTGAATATATGTTTGTTTTTCGAATTTGAGCTCTATCTGCAAAGGGCACTTTTCTTGCTATAAGCAGTTTTTCCTAACAAATGCAAGATATAACATGGGCTATCTCCGCAAGGAGACATCGGATCTGCAAAACTCATGGTTTTTTGGTCTTCGGTGAGGCTGGGGAACTTGAATATGTGTTTGTTTTTCGAATTTGAGCTCTATCTGCAAAGGGCACTTTTCTTGCTAAAAGCAGTTTTTCCTAACAAATGCAAGATATAACATGGGCTATCTCCGCAAGGAGACATCAGATCTGCAAAACTCATGGTTTTTTGGTCTTTGGTGAGCCGGGGGAACATGAATATGTGTTTGTTTTTCGAATTTGAGCTCTATCTGCAAAGGGCACTTTTCTTGCTAAAAGCAGTTTTTCCTAACAAATGCAAGATATAACATGGAATATCTCCGCAAGGAGACATCAGATCTGCAAAACTCATGGTTTTTTGGTTCTTCGGTGAGCCAGGGGAACTTGAATATGTGTTTGTTTTTCGAATTTGAGCTCTATCTGCAAACGGCACTTTTCTTGCTAAAAGCAGTTTTTCCTAACAAATGCAAGATATAACATGGGCTATCTCCGCAAGGAGACATCAGATCTGCAAAACTCATGGTTTTTTGTTCTTTGGTGAGCCGGGGGAACATGAATATGTGTTTGTTTTTCGAATTTGAGCTCTATCTGCAAAGGGCACTTTTCTTGATAAAAGCAGTTTTTCCTAACAAATGCAAGTTATAACATGGGCTATCTCCGCAAGGAGACATCAGAACTGCAAAACGCATGGTTGTTTGGTCTTCGGGGAGGTTGGGGAAATTGAATATGTGTTTGTTTTTCGAATTTGAGCTCTATCTGCAAAGGGCACTTTTCTTGCTATAAGCAGTTTTTCCTAACAAATGCAAGATATAACATGGGCTATCTCCGCAAGGAGACATCAGATCTGCATAACTAATGGTTTTTTGGGCTTCGGTGAGCTGGAGGAACTTGAATATGTGTTTGTTTTTCGAATTTGAGCTCTATCTGCAATGGGCACTTTTCATGCTATAAACAGTTTTTACTAACAAATGCAAGATATAACATGGGCTATCTCCGCAAGGAGACATCAGAACTGCAAAACGCATGGTTGTTTGGTCTTCGGGGAGGTTGGGGAACATGAATATGTGTTTGTTTTTCGAATTTGAGCTCTATCTGCAAAGTGCACTTTTCTTGCTAAAAGCATTTTTTCCTAACAAATGCAAGATATAACATGGGCTATCTCCGCAAGGAGACATCAGATCTGCAAAACCCATGGTTTTTTGGTCTTCGGGGAGGTGGGGGAACATGAATACGTGTTTGTTTTTCGAATTTGAGCTCTATCTGCAAAGGGCACTTTTCTTGCTATAAGCAGTTTTTCCTAACAAATGCAAGATATAACATGGGCTATCTCCGCAAGGAGACATCAGATCTGCAAAACTCATGATTTTTTGGTCTTTGGTGAGCCGGGGGAACATGAATATGTGTTTGTTTTTCGAATTTGAGCTCTATCTGCAAAGGGCACTTTTCTTGCTATAAGCAGTTTTTCCTAACAAATGCAAGATATAACATGGGCTATCTCCGCAAGGAGACATCAGATCTGCATAACTCATGGTTTTTTGGGCTTCGGTGAGCTGGGGGAACTTGAATATATGTTTGTTTTTCGAATTTGAGCTCTATCTGCAAAGGGCACTTTTCTTGCTATAAGCAGTTTTTCCTAACAAATGCAAGATATAACATGGGCTATCTCCGCAACGAGACATCAGATCTGCATAACTCATGATTTTTTGGTCTTCGGTGAGCCGGGGGAACATGAATATGTGTTTGTTTTTTGAATTTGAGCTCTATCTGCAAAGGGCACTTTTCTTGCTAAAAGCAGTTTTTACTAACAAATGCAAGATATAACATGGGCTATCTCCGCAAGGAGACATCAGAACTGCAAAACGCATGGTTTTTTGGTCTTCGGGGAGGTGGGGGAACATGAATATTTTTTTGTTTTTCGAATGAGCTCTATCTGCAAAGGGCACTTTTCTTGCTAAAAGCAGTTTTTACTAACAAATGCAAGATATAAAATGGGCTATCTCCGCAAGGAGACATCAGATCTGCAAAACTCATGGTTTTTTGATCTTCGGGGAGGTGGGGGAACATGAATACGTGTTTGTTTTTCGAATTTGAGCTCTATCTGCAAAGGGCACTTTTCATGCTATAAGCAGTTTTTCCTAACAAATGCAAGATATAACCTGGGCTATCTCCGCAAGGAGACATCAGATCTGCATAACTCATGGTTTTTTGGTCTTCGGTGAGCCGGGGGAACTTGAATATGTGTTTGTTTTTCGAATTTGAGCTCTATCTGCAAAGGGCACTTTTCTTGCTAAAAGCAGTTTTTCCTAACAAATGCAAGATATAACATGGGCTATCTCCGCAACGAGACATCAGATCTGCATAACTCATGATTTTTTGGTCTTCGGTGAGCCGGGGGAACATGAATATTTTTTTGTTTTTCGAATGAGCTCTATCTGCAAAGGGCACTTTTCTTGCTAAAAGCAGTTTTTACTAACAAATACAAGATATAACATGGGCTATCTCCGCAAGGAGACATCAGAACTGCAAAACGCATGGTTTTTTGGTCTTCGGGGAAGTGGGGGAACATGAATACGTGTTTGTTTTTCGAATTTGAGCTCTATCTGCAAAGGGCACTTTTCATGCTATAAGCAGTTTTTCCTAACAAATGCAAGATATAACATGGGCTATCTCCGCAAGGAGACATCAGATCTGCAAAACTCATGGTTTTTTGGTCTTCGGTGAGCCTGGGGAACTTGAATATGTGTTTGTTTTTCGAATTTGAGCTCTATGTGCAAAGGGCACTTTTCTTGCTAAAAGCAGTTTTTCCTAACAAATGCAAGATATAACATGGGCTATCTCCGCAAGGAGACATCAGATCTGCAAAACTCATGGTTTTTTGGTCTTTGGTGAGCCGGGGGAACATGAATATGTGTTTGTTTTTCGAATTTGAGCTCTATCTGCAAAGTGCACTTTTCTTGCTAAAAGCATTTTTTCCTAACAAATGCAAGATATAACATGGGCTATCTCCGCAAGGAGACATCAGATCTGCATAACTCATGGTTTTTTGGGCTTCGGTGAGCCTGGGGAACTTGAATATGTGTTTGTTTTTCGAATTTGAGCTCTATTTGCAATGGGCACTTTTCATGCTATAAACAGTTTTTACTAACAAATGCAAGATATAACATGGGCTATCTCCGCAAGGAGACATCAGAACTGCAAAACGCATGGTTGTTTGGTCTTCGGGGAGGTTGGGGAACATGAATATGTGTTTGTTTTTCGAATTTGAGCTCTATCTGCAAAGTGCACTTTTCTTGCTAAAAGCATTTTTTCCTAACAAATGCAAGATATAACATGGGCTATCTCCGCAAGGAGACATCAGATCTGCAAAACCCATGGTTTTTTGGTCTTCGGGGAGGTGGGGGAACATGAATACGTGTTTGTTTTTCGAATTTGAGCTCTATCTGCAAAGGGCACTTTTCTTGCTATAAGCAGTTTTTCCTAACAAATGCAAGATATAACATGGGCTATCTCCGCAACGAGACATCAGATCTGCATAACTCATGATTTTTTGGTCTTTGGTTAGCCGGGGGAACATGAATATGTGTTTGTTTTTCGAATTTGAGCTCTATCTGCAAAGGGCACTTTTCTTGCTAAAAGCAGTTTTTACTAACAAATGCAAGATATAACATGGGCTATCTCCGCAAGGAGACATCAGAACTGCAAAACTCATGGTTTTTTGGTCTTCGGTGAGCCTGGGGAACTTGAATATGTGTTTGTTTTTCGAATTTGAGCTCTATCTGCAAAGGGCACTTTTCTTGCTATAAGCAGTTTTTCCTAACAAATGCAAGATATAACATGGGCTATCTCCGCAAGGAGACATCAGATCTGCATAACTCATGGTTTTTTGGGCTTCGGTGAGCTGGGGGAACTTGAATATATGTTTGTTTTTTGAATTTGAGCTCTATCTGCAAAGGGCACTTTTCTTGCTATAAGCAGTTTTTCCTAACAAATGCAAGATATAACATGGGCTATCTCCGCAACGAGACATCAGATCTGCATAACTCATGATTTTTTGGACTTCGGTGAGCCGGGGGAACATGAATATGTGTTTGTTTTTCGAATTTGAGCTCTATCTGCAAAGGGCACTTTTCTTGCTAAAAGCAGTTTTTACTAACAAATGCAAGATATAACATGGGCTATCTCCGCAAGGAGACATCAGAACTGCAAAACGCATGGTTTTTTGGTCTTCAGGGAGGTGGGGGCACATGAATACGTGTTTGTTTTTCGAATTTGAGCTCTATCTGCAAAGGGCACTTTTCTTGCTATAAGCAGTTTTTCCTAACAAATGCAAGATATAACATGGGCTATCTCCGCAAGGAGACATCGGATCTGCAAAACTCATGGTTTTTTGGTCTTCGGTGAGCCTGGGGATCTTGAATATGTGTTTGTTTTTCGAATTTGAGCTCTATCTGCAAAGGGCACTTTTCTTGCTAAAAGCAGTTTTTCCTAACAAATGCAAGATATAACATGGGCTATCTCCGCAAGGAGACATCAGATCTGCAAAACTCATGGTTTTTTGGTCTTTGGTGAGCCGGGGGAACATGAATATGTGTTTGTTTTTCGAATTTGAGCTCTATCTGCAAAGTGCACTTTTCTTGCTAAAAGCATTTTTTCCTAACAAATGCAAGATATAACATGGGCTATCTCCGCAAGGAGACATCAGATCTGCATAACTCATGGTTTTTTGGGCTTCGGTGAGCCTGGGGAACTTGAATATGTGTTTGTTTTTCGAATTTGAGCTCTATTTGCAATGGGCACTTTTCATGCTATAAACAGTTTTTACTAACAAATGCAAGATATAACATGGGCTATCTCCGCAAGGAGACATCAGAACTGCAAAACGCATGGTTGTTTGGTCTTCGGGGAGGTTGGGGAACATGAATATGTGTTTGTTTTTCGAATTTGAGCTCTATCTGCAAAGTGCACTTTTCTTGCTAAAAGCATTTTTTCCTAACAAATGCAAGATATAACATGGGCTATCTCCGCAAGGAGACATCAGATCTGCAAAACCCATGGTTTTTTGGTCTTCGGGGAGGTGGGGGAACATGAATACGTGTTTGTTTTTCGAATTTGAGCTCTATCTGCAAAGGGCACTTTTCTTGCTATAAGCAGTTTTTCCTAACAAATGCAAGATATAACATGGGCTATCTCCGCAACGAGACATCAGATCTGCATAACTCATGATTTTTTGGTCTTTGGTTAGCCGGGGGAACATGAATATGTGTTTGTTTTTCGAATTTGAGCTCTATCTGCAAAGGGCACTTTTCTTGCTAAAAGCAGTTTTTACTAACAAATGCAAGATATAACATGGGCTATCTCCGCAAGGAGACATCAGAACTGCAAAACTCATGGTTTTTTGGTCTTCGGTGAGCCTGGGGAACTTGAATATGTGTTTGTTTTTCGAATTTGAGCTCTATCTGCAAAGGGCACTTTTCTTGCTATAAGCAGTTTTTCCTAACAAATGCAAGATATAACATGGGCTATCTCCGCAAGGAGACATCAGATCTGCATAACTCATGGTTTTTTGGGCTTCGGTGACCTGGGGGAACTTGAATATATGTTTGTTTTTTGAATTTGAGCTCTATCTGCAAAGGGCACTTTTCTTGCTATAAGCAGTTTTTCCTAACAAATGCAAGATATAACATGGGCTATCTCCGCAACGAGACATCAGATCTGCATAACTCATGATTTTTTGGACTTCGGTGAGCCGGGGCAACATGAATATGTGTTTGTTTTTCGAATTTGAGCTCTATCTGCAAAGGGCACTTTTCTTGCTAAAAGCAGTTTTTACTAACAAATGCAAGATATAACATGGGCTATCTCCGCAAGGAGACATCAGAACTGCAAAACGCATGGTTTTTTGGTCTTCAGGGAGGTGGGGGCACATGAATACGTGTTTGTTTTTCGAATTTGAGCTCTATCTGCAAAGGGCACTTTTCTTGCTATAAGCAGTTTTTCCTAACAAATGCAAGATATAACATGGGCTATCTCCGCAAGGAGACATCGGATCTGCAAAACTCATGGTTTTTTGGTCTTCGGTGAGCCTGGGGAACTTGAATATGTGTTTGTTTTTCGAATTTGAGCTCTATCTGCAAAGGGCACTTTTCTTGCTAAAAGCAGTTTTTCCTAACAAATGCAAGATATAACATGGGCTATCTCCGCAAGGAGACATGAGATCTGCAAAACTCATGGTTTTTTGGTCTTTGGTGAGCCAGGGGAACATGAATATGTGTTTGTTTTTCGAATTTGAGCTCTATCTGCAAAGGGCACTTTTCTTGCTAAAAGCAGTTTTTCCTAACAAATGCAAGATATAACATAGAATATCTCCGCAAGGAGACATCAGATCTGCAAAACTCATGGTTTTTTGGTCTTCGGTGAGGTTGGGGAACATGAATATGTGTTTGTTTTTCGAATTTGAGCTCTATCTGCAAAGTGCACTTTTCTTGCTAAAAGCATTTTTTCCTAACAAATTCAAGATATAACATGGGCTATCTCCGCAAGGAGACATCAGATCTGCAAAACTCATGGTTTTTTGGTCTTCGGGGAGGTGGGGGAACATGAACACATGTTTGTTTTTCGAATTTGAGCTCTATCTGCAAAGGGCACTTTTCATGCTATAAGCAGTTTTTCCTAACAAATGCAAGATATAACATGGGCTATCTCCGCAAGGAGACATCAGATCTGCATAACTCATGGTTTTTTGGTCTTCGGTGAGCCGGGGGAACTTGAATATGTGTTTGTTTTTCGAATTTGAGCTCTATCTGCAAAGGGCACTTTTCTTGCTAAAAGCAGTTTTTCCTAACAAATGCAAGATATAACATGGGCTATCTCCGCAACGAGACATCAGATCTGCATAACTCATGATTTTTTGGTCTTCGGTGAGCCGGGGGAACATGAATATTTTTTTGTTTTTCAAATGAGCTCTATCTGCAAAGGGCACTTTTCTTGCTAAAAGCAGTTTTTACTAACAAATACAAGATATAACATGGGCTATCTCCGCAAGGAGACATCAGAACTGCAAAACGCATGGTTTTTTGGTCTTCGGGGAGGTGGGGGAACATGAATACGTGTTTGTTTTTCGAATTTGAGCTCTATCTGCAAAGGGCACTTTTCATGCTATAAGCAGTTTTTCCTAACAAATGCAAGATATAACATGGGCTATCTCCGCAAGGAGACATCAGAACTGCAAAACGCATGGTTGTTTCGTCTTCGGGGAGGTTGGGGAACATGAATATGTGTTTGTTTTTCGAATTTGAGCTCTATCTGCAAAGTGCACTTTTCTTGCTAAAAGCATTTTTTCCTAACAAATGCAAGATATAAAATGGGCTATCTTCGCAAGGAGACATCAGATCTGCAAAACTCATGGTTTTTTGGTCTTCGGTGAGCCTGGGGAACTTGAATATGTGTTTGTTTTTCGAATTTGAGCTCTATCTGCAAAGGGCACATTTCTTGCTAAAAGCAGTTTTTCCTAACAAATGCAAGATATAACATGGGCTATCTCCGCAAGGAGACATCAGATCTGCAAAACTCATGGTTTTTTGGTCTTTGGTGAGCCGGGGGAACATGAATATGTGTTTGTTTTTCGAATTTGAGCTCTATCTGCAAAGGGCACTTTTCTTGCTAAAAGCAGTTTTTCCTAACAAATGCAAGATATAACATGGGCTATCTCCGCAAGGAGACATCAGATCTGCATAACTCATGGTTTTTTGGGCTTCGGTGAGCTGGGGGAACTTGAATATGTGTTTGTTTTTCGAATTTGAGCTCTATCTGCAATGGGCACTTTTCATGCTATAAACAGTTTTTACTAACAAATGCAAGATATAACATGGGCTATCTCCGCAAGGAGACATCAGAACTGCAAAACGCATGGTTGTTTGGTCTTCGGGGAGGTTGGGGAACATGAATATGTGTTTGTTTTTCGAATTTGAGCTCTATCTGCAAAGTGCACTTTTCTTGCTAAAAGCATTTTTTCCTAACAAATGCAAGATATAACATGGGCTATCTCCGCAAGGAGACATCAGATCTGCAAAACCCATGGTTTTTTGGTCTTCGGTGAGCCTGGGGAACTTGAATATGTGTTTGTTTTTCGAATTTGAGCTCTATCTGCAAAGGGCACTTTTCTTGCTATAAGCAGTTTTTCCTAACAAATGCAAGATATAACATGGGCTATCTCCGCAAGGAGACATCAGATCTGCATAACTCATGGTTTTTTGGGCTTCGGTGAGCCGGGGGAACTTGAATATATGTTTGTTTTTTGAGTTTGAGCTCTATCTGCAATGGGCACTTTTCATGCTATAAACAGTTCTGATGTCTCTTTGCAGATATAGCCCATGTTATATCTTGCATTTGTTAGTAAAAACTGTTTATAGCATGAAAAGTGCCCTTTGCAGATAGAGCTCAAATTCGAAAAACAAACACATATTCATGTTCCCCAACCTCCCCGAAGACCAAAAAACCATGCGTTTTGCAGTTCTGAGGTCTCCTTGCGGAGATAGCCCATGTTATATCTTGCATTTGTTAGTAAAAACTGTTTATAGCATAAAAAGTGCCCATTGCAGATAGAGCTCAAATTCGAAAAACAAACACTTATTAATGTTCCCCGGGTCACCGAAGACCAAAAAACCATGAGTTTTGCAGATCTGATGTCTCCTTGCGGAGATAGCCCATGTTATATCTTGCATTTGTTAGGAAAAACTGCTTTTAGCAAAAAAAGTGCCCTTTGCAGATAGAGCTCAAATTCGAAAAACAAACACATATTCATGTTCCCCCGGATCACCGAAGACCAAAAAACCATGAGTTTTGCAGATCTGATGTCTCCTTGCGGAGATAGCCCATGTTATATCTTGCATTTGTTAGGAAAAACTGCTTTTAGCAAGAAAAGTGCCCTTTGCAGATAGAGCTCAAATTCGAAAAACAAACACATATTCATGTTCCCCCGGCTCACCAAAGACCAAAAAACCATGAGTTTTACAGATCTGATGTCTCCTTGCGGAGATAGCCCATGTTATATCTTGCATTTGTTAGGAAAAACTGCTTTTAGCAAGAAAAGTGCCCTTTGAAGATAGAGCTCAAATTCGAAAAACAAACACATATTCATGTTCCCCCGGCTCATCGAAGACCAAAAAACCATGAGTTATGCAGATCTGATGTCTCCTTGCGGAGATAGCTCATGTTATATCTTGCATTTGTTAGGAAAAACTGCTTATAGGAAGAAAAGTGCCCTTTGCAGATAGAGCTCAAATTCGAAAAACAAACACATATTCATGTTCCCCCGGCTCTCCGAAGACCAAAAAACCATGAGTTTTACAGATCTGATGTCTCCTTGCGGAGATAGCCCATGTTATATCTTGCATTTGTTAGTAAAAACTGCTTTTAGCAAGAAAAGTGCCCTTTGCACATAGAGCTCAAATTCGAAAAACAAACACATATTCATGTTCCCCCGGCTCACCAAAGACCAAAAAACCATGAGTTTTACAGATCTGATGTCTCCTTGCGGAGATAGCCCATGTTATATCTTGCATTTGTTAGGAAAAACTGCTTTTAGCAAGAAAAGTGCCCGTTGAAGATAGAGCTCAAATTCGAAAAACAAACACATATTCATGTTCCCCCGGCTCATTGAAGACCAAAAAACCATGAGTTATGCAGATCTGATGTCTCCTTGCGGAGATAGCCCATGTTATATCTTGCATTTGTTAGGAAAAACTGCTTATAGGAAGAAAAGTGCCCTTTGCAGATAGAGCTCAAATTCGAAAAACAAACACATATTCATGTTCCCCCGGCTCACCGAAGACCAAAAAACCATGAGTTTTACAGATCTGATGTCTCCTTGCGGAGATAGCCCATGTTATATCTTGCATTTGTTAGTAAAAACTGCTTTTAGCAAGAAAAGTGCCCTTTGCACATAGAGCTCAAATTCGAAAAACAAACACATATTCAAGTTCCCCAGGCTCACCGAAGACCAAAAAACCATGAGTTTTGCAGATCTGATGTCTCCTTGAGGAGATAGCCCATGTTATATCTTGCATTTTTTAGGAAAAACTGCTTATAGCATGAAAAGTGCCGTTTGCAGATAGAGCTCAAATTCGAAAAACAAACACGTATTCATGTTCCCCAACCTCCCCAAAGACCAAAAAACCATGCGTTTTGCAATTGTGATGTCTCCTTGCGGAGATAGCCCATATTATATCTTGCATTTGTTAGTAAAAACTGTTTATAGCATGAAAAGTGCCCATTGCAGATAGATCTCAAATTCGAAAAACAAACACATATTCATGTTCCCCCGGCTCACCGAATAGCAAAAAAACCATGAGTTATGCAGATCTGATGTCTCGTTGCGGAGATAGCCCATGTTATATCTTGCATTTGTTAGGAAAAACTGCTTATAGCAAGAAAAGTGCCCTTTGCAGATAGAGCTCAAATTCGAAAAACAAACACATATTCATGTTCCCCCGGCTCACCGAAGACCAAAAAACCATGAGTTTTGCAGATCTGATGTCTCCTTGCGGAGATAGCCCATGTTATATCTTGAATTTGTTAGGAAAAACTGCTTTTAGCAAGAAAAGTGCCCTTTGCAGATAGAGCTCAAATTCGAAAAACAAACACATATTCATGTTCCCCCGGCTCTCCGAAGACCAAAAAAACATGAGTTTTGCAGATCTGATGTCTCCCGGCTCACCGAAGACCAAAAAACCATGAGTTATGCAGATCTGATGTCTCCTTGCGGAGATAGCCCATGTTATATCTTGCATTTGTTAGGAAAAACTGCTTTTAGCAAGAAAAGTGCCCTTTGCAGATAGAGCTCAAATTCGAAAAACAAACACATATTCAAGTTCCCCCGGCTCACCGAAGACCAAAAAACCATGAGTTTTGCAGATCTGATGTCTCCTTGCGGAGATAGCCCATGTTATATCTTGCATTTGTTAGGAAAAACTGCTTATAGCATGAAAAATGCCCTTTGCAGATAGAGCTCAAATTCGAAAAACAAACACGTATTCATATTCCCCCGGCTCACCGAACACCAAAAAACCATGAGTTTTTTTTCGGTGAGCCGGGGGAACATGAATATGTGTTTCTTTTCCGAATTTGAGTTCTATCTGCAATGGGCACTTTTCATGATATAAACAGTTTTAATAACAAATGCAAGATATAACATTGGCTATCTCCGCAAGGAGACATCAGTATTGCAAAACGCATGGTTTTTTGGTCTTTGGTGAGCCGGGGGAACATGAATATGTGTTTGTTTTTCGAATTTGAGCTCTATCTGCAAAGGGCACTTTTCTTGCTATAAGCAGTTTTTCCTAACAAATGCAAGATATAAAATGGGCTATCTCCGCAAGGAGACATCAGATCTGCATAACTCATGGTTTTTTGGTCTTCGATGAGTCGGGGGAACATGAATATGTGTTTGTTTTTCGAATTTGAGCTCTATCTGCAAAGGGCACTTTTCTTGCTAAAAGCAGTTTTTCCTAACAAATGCAAGATATAACATGGGCTATCTCCGCAAGGAGACATCAGATCTGCAAAATTCATGGTTTTTTGGTCTTCGGTGAGCCGGGGGAACATGAATATGTGTTTGTTTTTCGAATTTGAGCTCTATCTGCAAAGGGCACTTTTTTTGCTAAAAGCAGTTTTTACTAACAAATGCAAGATATAACATGGGCTATCTCCGCAAGGAGACATCAGATCTGCAAAACTCATGGTTTTTTGGTCTTCGGTGACCCGGGGAACATGAATAAGTGTTTGTTTTTCGAATTTGAGCTCTATCTGCAATGGGCACTTTTTATGCTATAAACAGTTTTTACTAACAAATGCATGATATAACATGGGCTATCTCCGCAAGGAGACATCAGAACTGCAAAACGCATGGTTTTTTGGTCTTCGGGGAGGTTGGGGAACATGAATATGTGTTTGTTTTTCGAATTTGAGCTCTATCTGCAAAGGGCACTTTTCATGCTATAAACAGTTTTTACTAACAAATGCAAGATATAACATGGGCTATCTCTGCAAAGAGACATTAGAACTGCAAAACGCATGGTTTTTTGGTCTTCGGTGAGCCGGGGGAACATGAATATGTGTTTGTTTTTCGAATTTGAGCTCTATCTGCAAAGGGCACTTTTCTTGCTATAAGCAGTTTTTCCTAACAAATGCAAGATATAACATGGGCTATCTCCGCAAGGAGACATCAGATCTGCATAACTCATGGTTTTTTGGTCTTCGGTGAGCCGCGGAAACATGAATATGTGTTTGTTTTTCGAATTTGAGCTCTATCTGCAATGGGCACTTTTCATGCTATAAACAGTTTTTACTAACAAATGCAAGATATAACATGGGCTATCTCCGCAAGGAGACATCAGAATTGCAAAATGCATGGTTTTTTGGTCTTCAGGGAGGTGGGGGAACATGAATACGTGTTTGTTTTTCGAATTTGAGCTCTATCTGCAAAGGGCACTTTTCTTGCTATAAGCAGTTTTTCCTAACAAATGCAAGATATAACATGGGCTATCTCCGCAAGGAGACATCAGATCTGCATAACTCATGGTTTTTTTGTCTTCGGTGAGCCGGGGGAACATGAATATGTGTTTGTTTTTCGAATTTGAGCTCTATCTGCAAAGGGCACTTTTCATGCTATAAGTAGATTTTCCTAACAAATGCAAGATATAACCTGGGCTATCTCCGCAAGGAGACATCAGATCTGCAAAACTCATGGTTTTTTGGTCTTCGGTGAGCCGGGGGAACTTGAATATGTGTTTGTTTTTCGAATTTGAGCTCTATCTGCAAAGGGCACTTTTCTTGCTAAAAGCAGTTTTTCCTAACAAATGCAAGATATAACATGGGCTATCTCGTCAAGGAGACATCAGAACTGCAAAACGCATGGTTGTTTGGTCTTCGGGGAGGTTGGGGAACATGAATATGTGTTTGTTTTTCGAATTTGAGCTCTATCTGCCAAGTCCACTTTTCTTGCTAAAAGCAGTTTTTCCTAACAAATGCAAGATATAACATGGGCTATCTCCGCAAGGAGACATCAGATCTGCAAAACTCATGGTTTTTTGGTCTTCGGTGACCCGGGGAACATGAATAAGTGTTTGTTTTTCGAATTTGAGCTCTATCTGCAATGGGCACTTTTTATGCTATAAACAGTTTTTACTAACAAATGCATGATATAACATGGGCTATCTCCGCAAGGAGACATCAGAACTGCAAAACGCATGGTTTTTTGGTCTTCGGGGAGGTTGGGGAACATGAATATGTGTTTGTTTTTCGAATTTGAGCTCTATCTGCAAAGGGCACTTTTCATGCTATAAACAGTTTTTACTAACAAATGCAAGATATAACATGGGCTATCTCTGCAAAGAGACATCAGAACTGCAAAACGCATGGTTTTTTGGTCTTCGGTGAGCCGGGGGAACATGAATATGTGTTTGTTTTTCGAATTTGAGCTCTATCTGCAAAGGGCACTTTTCTTGCTATAAGCAGTTTTTCCTAACAAATGCAAGATATAACATGGGCTATCTCCGCAAGGAGACATCAGATCTGCATAACTCATGGTTTTTTGGTCTTCGGTGAGCCGCGGAAACATGAATATGTGTTTGTTTTTCGAATTTGAGCTCTATCTGCAATGGGCACTTTTCATGCTATAAACAGTTTTTACTAACAAATGCAAGATATAACATGGGCTATCTCCGCAAGGAGACATCAGAATTGCAAAATGCATGGTTTTTTGGTCTTCAGGGAGGTGGGGGAACATGAATACGTGTTTGTTTTTCGAATTTGAGCTCTATCTGCAAAGGGCACTTTTCTTGCTATAAGCAGTTTTTCCTAACAAATGCAAGATATAACATGGGCTATCTCCGCAAGGAGACATCAGATCTGCATAACTCATGGTTTTTTTGTCTTCGGTGAGCCGGGGGAACATGAATATGTGTTTGTTTTTCGAATTTGAGCTCTATCTGCAAAGGGCACTTTTCATGCTATAAGTAGATTTTCCTAACAAATGCAAGATATAACCTGGGCTATCTCCGCAAGGAGACATCAGATCTGCAAAACTCATGGTTTTTTGGTCTTCGGTGAGCCGGGGGAACTTGAATATGTGTTTGTTTTTCGAATTTGAGCTCTATCTGCAAAGGGCACTTTTCTTGCTAAAAGCAGTTTTTCCTAACAAATGCAAGATATAACATGGGCTATCTCGTCAAGGAGACATCAGAACTGCAAAACGCATGGTTGTTTGGTCTTCGGGGAGGTTGGGGAACATGAATATGTGTTTGTTTTTCGAATTTGAGCTCTATCTGCCAAGTCCACTTTTCTTGCTAAAAGCAGTTTTTCCTAACAAATGCAAGATATAACATGGGCTATCTCCGCAAGGAGACATCAGATCTGCAAAACTCATGGTTTTTTGGTCTTCGGGGAGGTGGGGGAACATGAATACATGTTTGTTTTTCGAATTTGAGCTCTATCTGCAAAGGGCACTTTTCATGCTATAAGCAGTTTTTCCTAACAAATGCAAGATATAACATAGGCTATCTCCGCAAGGAGACATCAGATCTGCATAACTCATGGTTTTTTGGTCTTCGTTGAGCCGGGGGAACTTGAATATGTGTTTGTTTTTCGAATTTGAGCTCTATCTGCAAAGGGCACTTTTCTTGCTAAAAGCAGTTTTTCCTAACAAATGCAAGATATAACATGGGCTATCTTCGCAAGGAGACATCAGATCTGCATAACTCATGGTTTTTTGGTCTTCGGTGAGCCGGGGGAACATGAATATGTGTTTGTTTTTTGAATTTGAGTTCTATCTGCAAAGGGCACTTTTCATGCTATAAGTAGATTTTCCTAACAAATGCAAGATATAACCTGGGCTATCTCCGCAAGGAGACATCAGATCTGCAAAACTCATGGTTTTTTGGTCTTCGGTGAGCCGGGGGAACTTGAATATGTGTTTGTTTTTCGAATTTGAGCTCTATCTGCAAAGGGCACTTTTCTTGCTAAAAGCAGTTTTTCCTAACAAATGCAAGATATAACATGGGCTATCTCCGCAAGGAGACATCAGATCTGCATAACTCATGGTTTTTTGGTCTTCGGTGTGCCGGGGGAACATGAATATGTGTTTGTTTTTTGAATTTGAGCTCTATCTGCAATGGGCACTTTTCATGCTATAAACAGTTTTTACTAACAAATGCAAGATATAACATGGGCTATCTCCGCAAGGAGACATCAGAACTGCAAAACGCATGGTTTTTTGGTCTTCGGGTAGGTGGGGGAACATGAATACGTGTTTGTTTTTCGAATTTGAGCTCTATCTGCAAGGGCACTTTTCTTGCTAAAAGCAGTTTTTCCTAACAAATGCAAGATATAACATGGGCTATCTCCGCAAGGAGACATCAGATCTGCAAAACTCATGGTTTTTTGGTGTTCGGGGAGGTGGGGGAACATGAATACGTGTTTGTTTTTCGAATTTGAGCTCTATCTGCAAAGGGCACTTTTCATGCTATAAGCAGTTTTTCCTAACAAATGCAAGATAAAACATGGGCTATCTCCGCAAGGAGACATCAGATCTGCATAACTCATGGTTTTTTGGTCTTTGGTGAGCCGGGGGAACATGAATATGTGTTTGTTTTTTGAATTTGAGCTCTATCTGCAATGGGCACTTTTCATGCTATAAACAGTTTTTACTAACAAATGCAAGATATAACATGGGCTATCTCCGCAAGGAGACATCAGATCTGCATAACTCATGGTTTTTTGGTCTTCGGTGAGCCAGGGGAACATGAATATGTGTTTGTTCTTCGAATTTGAGCTCTATCTGCAAAGGGCACTTTTCTTGCTAAAAGCAGTTTTTACTAACAAATGCAAGATATTACATGGGCTATCTCCGCAAGGAGACATCAGAACTGCAAAACGCATGGTTTTTTGGTCTTCGGGGAGGTTGGGGAACATGAATATGTGTTTGTTTTTCGAATTTGAGCTCTATCTGCAATGGGCACTTTTCATGCTATAGTTTTTACTAACAAATGCAATATATAACATGGGCTATCTCCACAAGGAGACATCAGAACTGCAAAACGCATGGTTTTTTGGTCTTCGGGCAGGTGTGGGAACATGAATACATGTTTGTTTTTCGAATTTGAGCTCTATCTGCAAAGGGCACTTTTCTTGCTAAAAGCAGTTTTTCCTAACAAATGCAAGATATAACATGGGCTATCTCCGCAAGGAGACATCAGATCTGCATAACTCATGGTTTTTTGGTCTTCGGTGAGCCGGGGGAACTTGAATATGTGTTTGTTTTTCGAATTTGAGCTCTATCTGCAAAGGGCACTTTTCATGCTATAAGCAGTTTTTCCTAACAAATGCAAGATATAACATGGGCTATCTCCGCAAGGTGACATCAGATCTGCATAACTCATGGTTTTTTGGTCTTCGGTGAGCCGGGGGAACTTGAATATGTGTTTGTTTTTCGAATTTGAGCTCTATCTGCAAAGGGCACTTTTCTTGCTAAAAGCAGTTTTTCCTAACAAATGCAAGATATAACATGGGCTATCTCCGCAAGGAGACATCAGAACTGCAAAACGCATGGTTTTTTGGTCTTCGGGGAGGTTGGGGAACATGAATATGTGTTTGTTTTTCGAATTTGAGCTCTATCTGCAAAGGGCACTTTTCATGCTATAAACAGTTTTTACTAACAAATGCAAGATATAACATGGGCTATCTCCGCAAGGAGACATCAGATCTGCATAACTCATGGTTTTTTGGTCTTCGGTGAGCCGGGGAAACATGAATATGTGTTTGTTTTTCGAATTTGAGCTCTATCTGCAATGGGCACTTTTCATGCTATAAACAGTTTTTACTAACAAATGCAAGATATAACATGGGCTATCTCCGCAAGGAGACATCAGAATTGCAAAATGCATGGTTTTTTGGTCTTCAGCGAGGTGGGGGAACATGAATACGTGTTTGTTTTTTGAATTTGAGCTCTATCTGCAAAGGGCACTTTTCTTGCTATAAGCAGTTTTTCCTAACAAATGCAAGATATAACATGGGCTATCTCCGCAAGGAGACATCAGATCTGCATAACTCATGGTTTTTTTGTCTTCGGTGAGCCGGGGGAACATGAATATGTGTTTGTTTTTCGAATTTGAGCTCTATCTGCAAAGGGCACTTTTCATGCTATAAGTAGATTTTCCTAACAAATGCAAGATATAACCTGGGCTATCTCCGCAAGGAGACATCAGATCTGCAAAACTCATGGTTTTTTGGTCTTCGGTGAGCCGGGGGAACTTGAATATGTGTTTGTTTTTCGAATTTGAGCTCTATCTGCAAAGGGCACTTTTCTTGCTAAAAGCAGTTTTTCCTAACAAATGCAAGATATAACATGGGCTATCTCGTCAAGGAGACATCAGATTTGCAAAACTCATGGTTTTTTGGTCTTCGGGGAGGTGGGGGAACATGAATACGTGTTTGTTTTTCGAATTTGAGCTCTATCTGCAAAGGGCACTTTTCATGCTATAAGCAGTTTTTCCTAACAAATGCAAGATATAACATGGGCTATCTCCGCAAGGAGACATCAGAACTGCAAAACGCATGGTTGTTTGGTCTTCGGGGAGGTTGGGGAACATGAATATGTGTTTGTTTTTCGAATTTGAGCTCTATCTGCCAAGTCCACTTTTCTTGCTAAAAGCAGTTTTTCCTAACAAATGCAAGATATAACATGGGCTATCTCCGCAAGGAGACATCAGATCTGCAAAACTCATGGTTTTTTGGTCTTCGGGGAGGTGGGGGAACATGAATACGTGTTTGTTTTTCGAATTTGAGCTCTATCTGCAAAGGGCACTTTTCATGCTATAAGCAGTTTTTCCTAACAAATGCAAGATATAACATAGGCTATCTCCGCAAGGAGACATCAGATCTGCATAACTCATGGTTTTTTGGTCTTCGTTGAGCCGGGGGAACTTGAATATGTGTTTGTTTTTCGAATTTGAGCTCTATCTGCAAAGGGCACTTTTCTTGCTAAAAGCAGTTTTTCCTAACAAATGAAAGATATAACATGGGCTATCTTCGCAAGGAGACATCAGATCTGCATAACTCATGGTTTTTTGGTCTTCGGTGAGCCGGGGGAACTTGAATATGTGTTTGTTTTTCGAATTTGAGCTCTATCTGCAAAGGGCACTTTTCATGCTATAAGCAGTTTTTCCTAACAAATGCAAGATATAACATGGGCTATCTCCGCAAGGTGACATCAGATCTGCATAACTCATGGTTTTTTGGTCTTCGGTGAGCCGGGGGAACTTGAATATGTGTTTGTTTTTCGAATTTGAGCTCTATCTGCAAAGGGCACTTTTCTTGCTAAAAGCAGTTTTTCCTAACAAATGCAAGATATAACATGGGCTATCTCCGCAAGGAGACATCAGATCTGCATAACTCATGGTTTTTTGGTCTTTGGTGAGCCGGGGGAACATGAATATGTGTTTGTTTTTCGAATTTGAGCTCTATCTGCAAAGGGCACTTTTCATGCTATAAGTAGATTTTCCTAACAAATGCAAGATATAACCTGGGCTATCTCCGCAAGGAGACATCAGATCTGCAAAACTCATGGTTTTTTGGTCTTCGGTGAGCCTGGGGAACTTGAATATGTGTTTGTTTTTCGAATTTGAGCTCTATCTGCAAAGGGCACTTTTCTTGCTAAAAGCAGGTTTTCCTAACAAATGCAAGATATAACATGGGCTATCTCCGCAAGGAGACATCAGATCTGCAAAACTCATGGTTTTTTGGTCTTCGGTGACCCGGGGGAACATGAATATGTGTTTGTTTTTTGAATTTGAGCTCTATCTGCAATGGGCACTTTTCATGCTATAAACAGTTTTTACTAACAAATGCAAGATATAACATGGGCTATCTCCGCAAGGAGACATCAGAACTGCAAAACGCATGGTTTTTTGGTCTTCGGGTAGGTGGGGGAACATGAATACGTGTTTGTTTTTCGAATTTGAGCTCTATCTGCAAAGGGCACTTTTCATGCTCTAAGCAGTTTTTCCTAACAAATGCAAGATATAACATGGGCTATCTCTGCAAGGAGACATCAGATCTGCATAACTCATGGTTTTTTGGTCTTCGGTGAGCCCGGGGAACTTGAATATGTGTTTGTTTTTCGAATTTGAGCTCTATCTGCAAGGGCACTTTTCTTGCTAAAAGCAGTTTTTCCTAACAAATGCAAGATATAACATGGGCTATCTCCGCAAGGAGACATCAGATCTGCAAAACTCATGGTTTTTTGGTGTTCGGGGAGGTGGGGGAACATGAATACGTGTTTGTTTTTTGAATTTGAGCTCTATCTGCAAAGGGCACTTTTCATGCTATAAGCAGTTTTTCCTAACAAATGCAAGATAAAACATGGGCTATCTCCGCAAGGAGACATCAGATCTGCATAACTCATTGTTTTTTGGTCTTTGGTGAGCCGGGGGGAACATGAATATGTGTTTGTTTTTTGAATTTGAGCTCTATCTGCAATGGGCACTTTTCATGCTATAAACAGTTTTTACTAACAAATGCAAGATATAACATGGGCTATCTCCGCAAGGAGACATCAGATCTGCATAACTCATGGTTTTTTGGTCTTCGGTGAGCCAGGGGAACATGAATATGTGTTTGTTCTTCGAATTTGAGCTCTATCTGCAAAGGGCACTTTTCTTGCTAAAAGCAGTTTTTACTAACAAATGCAAGATATTACATGGGCTATCTCCGCAAGGAGACATCAGAACTGCAAAATGCATGGTTTTTTGGTCTTCGGGGAGGTTGGGGAACATGAATATGTGTTTGTTTTTCGAATTTGAGCTCTATCTGCAATGGGCACTTTTCATGCTATAGTTTTTACTAACAAATGCAATATATAACATGGGCTATCTCCACAAGGAGACATCAGAACTGCAAAACGCATGGTTTTTTGGTCTTCGGGTAGGTGGGGGAACATGAATATGTGTTTGTTTTTCGAATTTGAGCTCTATCTGCAAAGGGCACTTTTCTTGCTAAAAGCAGGTTTTCCTAACAAATGCAAGATATAACATGGGCTATCTCCGCAAGGAGACATCAGATCTGCATAACTCATGGTTTTTTGGTCTTCGGTGAGCCGGGGGAACTTGAATATGTGTTTGTTTTTCGAATTTGAGCTCTATCTTTTCATGCTATAAACAGTTATTACTAACAAATGCAAGATATAACATGGGCTATCTCCGCAAGGAGACATCAGAACTGCAAAACGCATGGTTTTTTGGTCTTCGGGTAGGTGGGGGAACATGAATATGTGTTTGTTTTTCGAATTTGAGCTCTATCTGCAAAGGGCACTTTTCTTGCTAAAAGCAGGTTTTCCTAACAAATGCAAGATATAACATGGGCTATCTCCGCAAGGAGACATCAGATCTGCATAACTCATGGTTTTTTGGTCTTCGGTGAGCCGGGGGAACTTGAATATGTGTTTGTTTTTCGAATTTGAGCTCTATCTGCAAAGGGCACTTTTCATGCTATAAGCAGTTTTTCCTAACAAATGCAAGATATAACATGGGCTATCTCCGCAAGGTGACATCAGATCTGCATAACTCATGGTTTTTTGGTCTTCGGTGAGCCGGGGGAACTTGAATATGTGTTTGTTTTTCGAATTTGAGCTCTATCTGCAAAGGGCACTTTTCTTGCTAAAAGCAGTTTTTCCTAACAAATGCAAGATATAACATGGGCTATCTCCGCAAGGAGACATCAGATCTGCATAACTCATGGTTTTTTGGTCTTCGGTGAGCCGGGGGAACATGAATATGTGTTTGTTTTTCGAATTTGAGCTCTATCTGCAAAGGGCACTTTTCATGCTATAAGTAGATTTTCCTAACAAATGCAAGATATAACATGGGCTATCAACGCAAGGAGACATCAGATCTGCATAACTCATGGTTTTTTGGTCTTCGGGGAGGTGGGGGAACATGAATACGTGTTTGTTTTTCGAATTTGAGCTCTATCTGCAAAGGGCACTTTTCTTGCTATAAGCAGTTTTTCCTAACAAATGCAAGATATAACATCGGCTATCTCCGCAAGGAGACATCGGATCTGCAAAACTCATGGTTTTTTGGACTTCGGTGAGCCTGGGGAACTTGAATATGTGTTTGTTTTTCGAATTTGAGCTCTATCTGCAAAGGGCACTTTTCTTGCTAAAAGCAGTTTTTCCTAACAAATGCAAGATATAACATGGGCTATCTCCGCAAGGAGACATCAGATCTGCAAAACTCATGGTTTTTTGGACTTCGGTGAGCCTGGGGAACTTGAATATGTGTTTGTTTTTCGAATTTGAGCTCTATCTGCAAAGGGCACTTTTCTTGCTAAAAGCAGTTTTTCCTAACAAATGCAAGATATAACATGGGCTATCTCCGCAAGGAGACATCAGATCTGCAAAACTCATGTTTTTTTGGTCTTCGGAGAGCCGGGGGAATATGAATACGTGTTTGTTTTTCAAATTTGAGCTCTATCTGCAAAGGGCATTTTTCTTGTTAAAAGCAGTTTTTCCTAACAAATTCAAGATATAACATGGGCTATCTCCGCAAGGAGACATCAGATCTGCAAAACTCATGGTTTTTTGGTCTTCGGTGAGCCGGGGGAACATGAATATGTGTTTGTTTTTTGAGTTTGAGCTCTATCTGCAATGGGCACTTTTCATGCTATAAACAGTTCTGATGTCTCTTTGCAGATATAGCCCATGTTATATCTTGCATTTGTTAGTAAAAACTGTTTATAGCATGAAAAGTGCCCTTTGCAGATAGAGCTCAAATTCGAAAAACAAACACATATTCATGTTCCCCAACCTCCCCGAAGACCAAAAAACCATGCGTTTTGCAGTTCTGATGTCTCCTTGCGGAGATAGCCCATGTTATATCTTGCATTTGTTAGGAAAAACTGCTTTTAGCAAGAAAAGTGCCCTTTGCAGATAGAGCTCAAATTCGAAAAACAAACACATATTCAAGTTCCCCCGGCTCACCGAATACCAAAAAACCATGAGTTTTGCAGATCTGATGTCTCCTTGCGGAGATAGCCCATGTTATATCTTGCATTTGTTAGGAAAAACTGCTTATAGCATGAAAAATGCCCTTTGCAGATAGAGCTCAAATTCGAAAGACAAACACGTATTCATATTCCCCCGGCTCACCGAACACAAAAAAACCATGAGTTTTTTTTCGGTGAGCCGGGGGAACATGAATATGTGTTTCTTTTTCCTAACAAATGCAAGATATAACATGGGCTATTTCCGCAAGGAGACATCAGATCTGCAAAACTCATGGTTTTTTGGTCTTCGGTGAGCCTGGGGAACTTGAATATGTGTTTGTTTTTCGAATTTGAGCTCTATGTGCAAAGGGCACTTTTCTTGCTAAAAGCAGTTTTTACTAACAAATGCAAGATATAACATGGGCTATCTCCGCAAGGAGACATCAGATCTGCAAAACTCATGGTTTTTTGGTCTTCGGTGAGCCGGGGGAACATGAATATGTGTTTGTTTTTCGAATTTGAGCTCTATCTGCAAAGGGCACTTTTCTTGCTATAAGCAGTTTTTCCTAACAAATGCAAGATATAACATGGGCTATCTCCGCAAGGAGACATCAGATCTGCATAACTCATGGTTTTTTGGTCTTCGGTGAGCCGGGGGAACATGAATATGTGTTTGTTTTTCGAATTTGAGCTCTATCTGCAATGGGCACTTTTCATGCTATAAACAGTTTTTACTAACAAATGCAAGATATAACATGGGCTATCTCCGCAAGGAGACATCAGTATTGCAAAACACATGGTTTTTTGGTCTTCGGTGAGCCGGGGGAACATGAATATGTGTTTGTTTTTCGAATTTGAGCTCTATCTGCAAAGGGCACTTTTCTTGCTATAAGCAGTTTTTCCTAACAAATGCAAGATATAAAATGGGCTATCTCCGCAAGGAGACATCAGATCTGCATAACTCATGGTTTTTTGGTCTTCGATGAGTCGGGGGAACATGAATATGTGTTTGTTTTTCGAATTTGAGCTCTATCTGCAAAGGGCACTTTTCTTGCTAAAAGCAGTTTTTCCTAACAAATGCAAGATATAACATGGGCTATCTCCGCAAGGAGACATCAGATCTGCAAAATTCATGGTTTTTTGGTCTTCGGTGAGCCGGGGGAACATGAATATGTGTTTGTTTTTCGAATTTGAGCTCTATCTGCAAAGGGCACTTTTTTTGCTAAAAGCAGTTTTTACTAACAAATGCAAGATATAACATGGGCTATCTCCGCAAGGAGACATCAGATCTGCAAAACTCATGGTTTTTTGGTCTTCGGTGACCCGGGGAACATGAATACGTGTTTGTTTTTCGAATTTGAGCTCTATCTGCAAAGGGCACTTTTCTTGCTAAAAGCAGTTTTTCCTAACAAATTCAAGATATAACATGGGCTATCTCCGCAAGGAGACATCAGATCTGCAAAACTCATGGTTTTTTGGTCTTCGGTGAGCCGGGGGAACATGAATATGTGTTTGTTTTTCGAATTTGAGCTCTATCTGCAAACAGCACTTTTCTTGTTAAAAGCAGTTTTTCCTAACAAATTCAAGATATAACATGGGCTATCTCCGCAAGGAGACATCAGATCTGCAAAACACATGGTTTTTTGGTCTTCGGTGAGCCGGGGGAACATGAATATGTGTTTTTTTTTTTCGAATTTGAGCTCTATCTGCAAAGGGCACTTTTCTTGCTATAAGCAGTTTTTCCTAACAAATGCAAGATATAACATGGGCTATCTCCGCAACGAGACATCAGATCTGCATAACTCATGGTTTTTTGGTCTTCGGTGAGCCGGGGGAACATGAATATGTGTTTGTTTTTCGAATTTGAGCTCTATCTGCAATGGGCACTTTTCATGCTATAAACAGTTTTTACTAACAAATGCAAGATATAACATGGGCTATCTCCGCAAGGAGACATCAGAATTGCAAAACGCATGGTTTTTTGGTCTTCGGTGAGCCGGGGGAACATGAATATGTGTTTGTTTTTCGAATTTGAGCTCTATCTGCAAACAGCACTTTTCTTGCTAAAAGCAGTTTTTCCTAACAAATGCAAGATATAACATGGGCTATCTCCGCAAGGAGACATCAGAACTGCAAAACGCATGGTTTTTTGGTCTTCGGGGAGGTGGGGGAACATGAATACGTGTTTGTTTTTCGAATTTGAGCTCTATCTGCAAAGGGCACTTTTCTTGCTATAAGCAGTTTTTCCTAACAAATGCAAGATATAACATGGGCTATCTCCGCAAGGAGGCATCGGATCTGCAAAACTCATGGTTTTTTGGTCTTCGGTGAGCCTGGGGAACTTGAATATGTGTTTGTTTTTCGAATTTGAGCTCTATCTGCAAAGGGCACTTTTCTTGCTAAAAGCAGTTTTTCCTAACAAATGCAAGATATAACATGGGCTATCTCCGCAAGGAGACATCAGATCTGCAAAACTCATGGTTTTTTGGTCTTTGGTGAGCCGGGGGAACATGAATATGTGTTTGTTTTTTGAGTTTGAGCTCTATCTGCAATGGGCACTTTTCATGCTATAAACAGTTCTGATGTCTCTTTGCAGATATAGCCCATGTTATATCTTGCATTTGTTAGTAAAAACTGTTTATAGCATGAAAAGTGCCCTTTGCAGATAGAGCTCAAATTCGAAAAACAAACACATATTCATGTTCCCCAACCTCCCCGAAGACCAAAAAACCATGCGTTTTGCAGTTCTGATGTCTCCTTGCGGAGATAGCCCATGTTATATCTTGCATTTGTTAGTAAAAACTGTTTATAGCATAAAAAGTGCCCATTGCAGATAGAGCTCAAATTCGAAAAACAAACACTTATTAATGTTCCCCGGGTCACCGAAGACCAAAAAACCATGAGTTTTGCAGATCTGATGTCTCCTTGCGGAGATAGCCCATGTTATATCTTGCATTTGTTAGGAAAAACTGCTTTTAGCAAAAAAAGTGCCCTTTGCAGATAGAGCTCAAATTCGAAAAACAAACACATATTCATGTTCCCCCGGCTCACCGAAGACCAAAAAACCATGAGTTTTGCAGATCTGATGTCTCCTTGCGGAGATAGCCCATGTTATATATTGCATTTGTTAGGAAAAACTGCTTTTAGCAAGAAAAGTGCCCTTTGCAGATAGAGCTCAAATTCGAAAAACAAACACATATTCATGTTCCCCCGGCTCACCAAAGACCAAAAAACCATGAGTTTTACAGATCTGATGTCTCCTTGCGGAGATAGCCCATGTTATATCTTGCATTTGTTAGGAAAAACTGCTTTTAGCAAGAAAAGTGCCCTTTGAAGATAGAGCTCAAATTCGAAAAACAAACACATATTCATGTTCCCCCGGCTCATCGAAGACCAAATAACCATGAGTTATGCAGATCTGATGTCTCCTTGCGGAGATAGCCCATGTTATATCTTGCATTTGTTAGGAAAAACTGCTTATAGGAAGAAAAGTGCCCTTTGCAGATAGAGCTCAAATTCGAAAAACAAACACATATTCATGTTCCCCCGGCTCACCGAAGACCAAAAAACCATGAGTTTTACAGATCTGATGTCTCCTTGCGGAGATAGCCCATGTTATATCTTGCATTTGTTAGTAAAAACTGCTTTTAGGAAGAAAAGTGCCCTTTGCACATAGAGCTCAAATTCGAAAAACAAACACATATTCATGTTCCCCCGGCTCACCAAAGACCAAAAAACCATGAGTTTTACAGATCTGATGTATCCTTGCAGAGATAGCCCATGTTATATCTTGCATTTGTTAGGAAAAACTGCTTTTAGCAAGAAAAGTGCCCTTTGAAGATAGAGCTCAAATTCGAAAAACAAACACATATTCATGTTCCCCCGGCTCATCGAAGACCAAAAAACCATGAGTTATGCAGATCTGATGTCTCGTTGCGGAGATAGCCCATGTTATATCTTGCATTTGTTAGGAAAAACTGCTTATAGGAAGAAAAGTGCCCTTTGCAGATAGAGCTCAAATTCGAAAAACAAACACATATTGATGTTCCCCCGGCTCACCGAAGACCAAAAAACCATGAGTTTTACAGATCTGATGTCTCCTTGCGGAGATAGCCCATGTTATATCTTGCATTTGTTAGTAAAAACTGCTTTTAGCAAGAAAAGTGCCCTTTGCACATAGAGCTCAAATTCGAAAAACAAACACATATTCAAGTTCCCCAGGCTCACCGAAGACCAAAAAACCATGAGTTTTGCAGATCTGATGTCTCCTTGCGGAGATAGCCCATGTTATATCTTGAATTTGTTAGGAAAAACTGCTTTTAGCAAGAAAAGTGCCCTTTGCAGATAGAGCTCAAATTCGAAAAACAAACACATATTCATGTTCCCCCGGCTCTCCGAAGACCAAAAAAACATGAGTTTTGCAGATCTGATGTCTCCCGGCTCACCGAAGACCAAAAAACCATGAGTTATGCAGATCTGATGTCTCCTTGCGGAGATAGCCCATGTTATATCTTGCATTTGTTAGGAAAAACTGCTTTTAGCAAGAAAAGTGCCCTTTGCAGATAGAGCTCAAATTCGAAAAACAAACACATATTCAAGTTCCCCCGGCTCACCGAAGACCAAAAAACCATGAGTTTTGCAGATCTGATGTCTCCTTGCGGAGATAGCCCATGTTATATCTTGCATTTGTTAGGAAAAACTGCTTATAGCATGAAAAATGCCCTTTGCAGATAGAGCTCAAATTCGAAAGACAAACACGTATTCATATTCCCCCGGCTCACCGAACACCAAAAAACCATGAGTTTTTTTTCGGTGAGCCGGGGGAACATGAATATGTGTTTCTTTTCCGAATTTGAGTTCTATCTGCAATGGGCACTTTTCATGCTATAAACAGTTTTTACTAACAAATGCAACATATAACATGGGCTATCTCCGCAAGGAGACATCAGATCTGCATAACTCATGGTTTTTGGTTCTTCGGTGAGCCAGGGGAACATGAATATGTGTTTGTTTTTCGAATTTGAGGTCTATCTGCAAAGGGCACTTTTCTTGCTAAAAGCAGTTTTTCCTAACAAATGCAAGATATAACATGGGCTATCTCCGCAAGGAGACATCAGATCTGCAAAACTCATGTTTTTTTGGTCTTCGGAGAGCCGGGGGAATATGAATACGTGTTTGTTTTTCGAATTTGAGCTCTATCTGCAAAGCGCACTTTTCTTGTTAAAAGCAGTTTTTCCTAACAAATTCAAGATATAACATGGGCTATCTCCGCAAGGAGACATCAGATCTGCAAAACTCATGGTTTTTTGGTCTTCGGTGAGCCGGGGGAACATGAATATGTGTTTGTTTTTCGAATTTGAGCTCTATCTGCAAAGGGCACTTTTCTTGCTATAAGCAGTTTTTCCTAACAAATGCAAGATATAACATGGGCTATCTCCGCAACGAGACATCAGATCTGCATAACTCATGGTTTTTTGGTCTTCGGTGAGCCGGGGGAACATGAATATGTTTTTGTTTTTCGAATTTGAGCTCTATCTGCAATGGGCACTTTTCATGCTACAAACAGTTTTTACTAACAAATGCAAGATATAACATGGGCTATCTCCGCAAGGAGACATCAGAATTGCAAAACGCATGGTTTTTTGGTCTTCGGGGAGGTGGGGGAACATGAATACGTGTTTTTTTTTCGAATTTGAGCTCTATCTGCAAAGGGCACTTTTCATGCTATAAGCAGTTTTTCCTAACAAATGCAAGATATAACTTGGGCTATCTCCGCAAGGAGACATCAGATCTGCATAACTCATGGTTTTTGGTTCTTCGGTGAGCCGGGGGAACATGAATATCTGTTTGTTTTTCGAATTTGAGTTCTATCTGCAATGGGCACTTTTCTTGCTAAAAGCAGTTTTTCCTAACAAATGCAAGATATAACATGGGCTATCTCCGCAAGGAGACATCAGATCTGCAAAACTCATGGTTTTTTGGTCTTCGGTGAGCCTGGGGAACTTGAACATGTGTTTGTTTTTCAAACTTGAGCTCTATCTGCAAAGGGCACTTTTCTTGCTAAAAGCAGTTTTTCCTAACAAATGCAAGATATAACATGGGCTATCTCCGCAAGGAGACATCAGATCTGCAAAACTCATGTTTTTTTGGTCTTCGGAGAGCCGGGGGAATATGAATACGTGTTTGTTTTTCAAATTTGAGCTCTATCTGCAAAGGGCATTTTTCTTGTTAAAAGCAGTTTTTCCTAACAAATTCAAGATATAACATGGGCTATCTCCGCAAGGAGACATCAGATCTGCAAAACTCATGGTTTTTTGGTCTTCGGTGAGCCGGGGGAACATGAATATGTTTTTGTTTTTCGAATTTGAGCTCTATCTGCAATGGGCACTTTTCATGCTATAAACAGTTTTTCCTAACAAATGCAAGATATAACATGGGCTATCTCCGCAACGAGACATCAGATCTGCATAACTCATGGTTTTTTGGTCTTCGGTGAGCCGGGGGAACATGAATATGTGTTTGTTTTTCGAATTTGAGCTCTATCTGCAATGGGCACTTTTCATGCTATAAACAGTTTTTACTAACAAATGCAAGATATAACATGGGCTATCTCCGCAAGGAGACATCAGAATTGCAAAACGCATGGTTTTTTGGTCTTTGGGGAGGTTGGGGAACATGAATACGTGTTTGTTTTTCGAATTTGAGCTCTATCTGCAAAGGGCACTTTTCATGCTATAAGCAGTTTTTCCTAACAAATGCAAGATATAACATGGGCTATCTCCGCAAGGAGACATCAGATGTGTAAAACTCATGGTTTTTTGGTCTTCGGTGAGCCGGGGGAACATGAATATGTGTTTGTTTTTCGAATTTGAGGTCTATCTGCAAAGGGCACTTTTCTTGGTAAAAGCAGTTTTTCCTAACAAATGCAAGATATAACATGGGCTATCTCCGCAAGGAGACATCAGATCTGCATAACTCATGGTTTTTTGGTTTTCGGTGAGCCGGGGGAACTTGAATATGTGTTTGTTTTTCGAATTTGAGCTCTATCTGCAAAGGGCACTTTTCTTGGTAAAAGCAGTTTTTCCTAACAAATGCAAGATATAACATGGGCTATCTCCGCAAGGAGACATCAGATCTGCATAACTCATGGTTTTTTGGTCTTCGGTGAGCCGGGGGAACATGAATATGTGTTTGTTTTTCGAATTTGAGCTCTATCTGCAATGGGCACTTTTCATGCTATAAACAGTTTTTACTAACAAATGCAAGATATAATATGGGCTATCTCCGCAAGGAGACATCAGAATTGCAAAACTCATGTTTTTTTGGTCTTCGGAGAGCCGGGGGAACATGAATATGTGTTTGTTTTTCGAATTTGAGCTCTATCTGCAAAGGGCACTTTTCTTGCTAAAAGCAGTTTTTCCTAACAAATTCATGATATAACATGGGCTATCTCCGCAAGGGACATCAGAACTGCAAAACGCATGGTTTTTTGGTCTTCGGTGAGCCGGGGGAACATGAATATGTGTTTGTTTTTCGAATTTGAGCTCTATCTGCAAAGGGCACTTTTCTTGCTATAAGCAGTTTTTCCTAACAAATGCAAGATATAACATGGGCTATCTCCGCAACGAGACATCAGATCTGTAAAACTCATGGTTTTTTGGTCTTCGGTGAGCCGGGGGAATATGAATACGTGTTTGTTTTTCGAATTTGAGCTCTATCTGCAAAGGGCATTTTTCATGCTATAAGCAGTTTTTCCTAACAAATGCAAGATATAACATGGGCTATTTCCGCAAGGAGACATCAGATCTGCAAAACTCATGGTTTTTTGGTCTTCGGTGAGCCTGGGGAACTTGAATATGTGTTTGTTTTTCGAATTTGAGCTCTATGTGCAAAGGGCACTTTTCTTGCTAAAAGCAGTTTTTACTAACAAATGCAAGATATAACATGGGCTATCTCCGCAAGGAGACATCAGTATTGCAAAACGCATGGTTTTTTGGTCTTCGGTGAGCCGGGGGAACATGAATATGTGTTTGTTTTTCGAATTTGAGCTCTATCTGCAAAGGGCACTTTTCTTGCTATAAGCAGTTTTTCCTAACAAATGCAAGATATAAAATGGGCTATCTCCGCAAGGAGACATCAGATCTGCATAACTCATGGTTTTTTGGTCTTCGCTGAGTCGGGGGAACATGAATATGTGTTTGTTTTTCGAATTTGAGCTCTATCTGCAAAGGGCACTTTTCTTGCTAAAAGCAGTTTTTCCTAACAAATGCAAGATATAACATGGGCTATCTCCGCAAGGAGACATCAGATCTGCAAAATTCATGGTTTTTTGGTCTTCGGTGAGCCGGGGGAACATGAATATGTGTTTGTTTTTCGAATTTGAGCTCTATCTGCAAAGGGCACTTTTTTTGCTAAAAGCAGTTTTTACTAACAAATGCAAGATATAACATGGGCTATCTCCGCAAGGAGACATCAGATCTGCAAAACTCATGGTTTTTTGGTCTTCGGTGACCCGGGGAACATGAATACGTGTTTGTTTTTCGAATTTGAGCTCTATCTGCAAAGGGCACTTTTCATGCTATAAGCAGTTTTTACTAACAAATGCAAGATATAACATGGGCTATCTCCGCAAGGAGACATCAGAACTGCATAACTCATGGTTTTTTGGTCTTCGGTGTGCCGGGGGAACATGAATATGTGTTTGTTTTTCGAATTTGAGCTCTATCTGCAATGGGCACTTTTCATGCTATAAACAGTTTTTACTAACAAATGCAAGATATAATATGGGCTATCTCCGCAAGGAGACATCAGATCTGCAAAACTCATGGTTTTTTGGTCTTCGGTGAGCCGGGGGAACATGAATATGTGTTTGTTTTTCGAATTTGAGCTCTATCTGCAAAGGGCACTTTTCTTGCTATAAGCATTTTTTCCTAACAAATGCAAGATATAACATGGGCTATCTCCGCAAGGAGACATCAGATCTGCATAACTCATGGTTTTTTGGTCTTCGGTGAGCCGGGGGAACATGAATATGTGTTTGTTTTTCGAATTTGAGCTCTATCTGCAATGGGCACTTTTCATGCTATAAACAGTTTTTACTAACAAATGCAAGATATAACATGGGCTATCTCCGCAAGGAGACATCAGTATTGCAAAACGCATGGTTTTTTGGTCTTTGGTGAGCCGGGGGAACATGAATATGTGTTTGTTTTTCGAATTTGAGCTCTATCTGCAAAGGGCACTTTTCTTGCTATAAGCAGTTTTTCCTAACAAATGCAAGATATAAAATGGGCCATCTCCGCAAGGAGACATCAGATCTGCATAACTCATGGTTTTTTGGTCTTCGATGAGTCGGGGGAACATGAATATGTGTTTGTTTTTCGAATTTGAGCTCTATCTGCAAAGGGCACTTTTCTTGCTAAAAGCAGTTTTTCCTAACAAATGCAAGATATAACATGGGCTATCTCCGCAAGGAGACATCAGATCTGCAAAATTCATGGTTTTTTGGTCTTCGGTGAGCCGGGGGAACATGAATATGTGTTTGTTTTTCGAATTTGAGCTCTATCTGCAAAGGGCACTTTTTTTGCTAAAAGCAGTTTTTACTAACAAATGCAAGATATAACATGGGCTATCTCCGTAAGGAGACATCAGATCTGCAAAACTCATGGTTTTTTGGTCTTCGGTGACCCGGGGAACATGAATATGTGTTTGTTTTTCGAATTTGAGCTCTATGTGCAAAGGGCACTTTTCTTGCTAAAAGCAGTTTTTACTAACAAATGCAAGATATAACATGGGCTATCTCCGCAAGGAGACACCAGATCTGTAAAACTCATGGTTTTTTGGTCTTCGGTGAGCCGGGGGAACATGAATATGTGTTTGTTTTTCGAATTTGAGCTCTATCTGCAAAGGGCACTTTTCTTGCTATAAGCAGTTTTTCCTAACAAATGCAAGATATAACATGGGCTATCTCCGCAAGGAGACATCAGATCTGCATAACTCATGGTTTTTTGGTCTTCGATGAGCCGGGGGAACATGAATATGTGTTTGTTTTTCGAATTTGAGCTCTATCTGCAAAGGGCACTTTTCTTGCTATAAGCAGTTTTTCCTAACAAATGCAAGATATAACATGGGCTATCTCCGCAAGGAGACATCAGATCTGCATAACTCATGTTTTTTGGTCTTCGATGAGCCGGGGGAACATGAATATGTGTTTGTTTTTCGAATTTGAGGTCTATCTGCAATGGGCACTTTTCTTGCTAAAAGCAGTTTTTCCTAACAAATGCAAGATATAACATGGGCTATCTCCGCAAGGAAACATCAGAACTGCATAACTCATGGTTTTTTGGTCTTCGGTGAGCCGGGGGAACATGAATATGTGTTTGTTTTTCGAATTTGAGCTCTATCTGCAATGGGCACTTTTCATGCTATAAGCAGTTTTTCCTAACAAATGCAAGATATAACAAGGGCTATCTCCGCAAGGAGACATCAGATCTGCATAACTCATGGTTTTTTGGTCTTCGGGGAGGTGGGGGAACATGAATATGTGTTTGTTTTTCGAATTTGAGCTCTATCTGCAAAGGGCACTTTTCATGCTATAAGCAGTTTTTCCTAACAAATGCAAGATATAACATGGGCTATCTCCGCAAGGAGACATCAGATCTGCAAAACTCATGGTTTTTTGGTCTTCGGTGAGCCTGGGGAACTTGAATATGTGTTTGTTTTTCGAATTTGAGCTCTATGTGCAAAGGGCACTTTTCTTGCTAAAAGCAGTTTTTCCTAACAAATGCAAGATATAACATGGGCTATCTCCGCAAGGAGACATCAGATGTGTAAAACTCATGGTTTTTTGGTCTTCGGTGAGCCGGGGGAACATGAATATGTATTTGTTTTTCGAATTTGAGCTCTATCTGCAATGGGCACTTTTTATGCTATAAACAGTTTTTCTTAACAAATGCAAGATATAACATGGGCTATCTCCGGAAGGAGACATCAGAACTGCAAAACGCATGGTTTTTTGGTCTTCGGGGAGGTTGGGGAACATGAATATGTGTTTGTTTTTCGAATTTGAGCTCTATCTGCAAAGGGCACTTTTCATGCTATAAACAGTTTTTACTAACAAATGCAAGATATAACATGGGCTATCTCTGCAAAGAGACATCAGAACTGCAAAACGCATGGTTTTTTGGTCTTCGGTGAGCCGGGGGAACATGAATATGTGTTTGTTTTTCGAATTTGAGCTCTATCTGCAAAGGGCACTTTTCTTGCTATAAGCAGTTTTTGCTAACAAATGCAAGATATAACATGGGCTATCTCCGCAAGGAGACATCAGATCTGCATAACTCGTGGTTTTTTGGTCTTCGGTGAGCCGGGGAAACATGAATATGTGTTTGTTTTTCGAATTTGAGCTCTATCTGCAATGGGCACTTTTCATGCTATAAACAGTTTTTACTAACAAATGCAAGATATAACATGGGCTATCTCCGCAAGGAGACATCAGTATTGCAAAACGCATGGTTTTTTGGTCTTCGGTGACCCGGGGAACATGAATACGTGTTTGTTTTTCGAATTTGAGCTCTATCTGCAAAGGGCACTTTTCATGCTATAAGCAGTTTTTCCTAACAAATGCAAGATATAACTTGGGCTATCTCCGCAAGGAGACATCAGATCTGCAAAACTCATGGTTTTTTGGTCTTCGGTGAGCCTGGGGAACTTGAATATGTGTTTGTTTTTCGAATTTGAGCTCTATGTGCAAAGGGCACTTTTCTTGCTAAAAGCAGTTTTTACTAACAAATGCAAGATATAACATGGGCTATCTCCGCAAGGAGACATCAGATCTGTAAAACTCATGGTTTTTTGGTCTTCGGTGAGCCGGGGGAACATGAATATGTGTTTGTTTTTCGAATTTGAGCTCTATCTGCAAAGGGCACTTTTCTTGCTAAAAGCAGTTTTTCCTAACAAATGCAATATATAACATGGGCTATCTCCGCAAGGAGACATCAGATGTGCAAAACTCATGGTTTTTTGGTCTTCGGTGAGCCGGGGGAACATGAATATGTGTTTGTTTTTCGAATTTGAGCTCTATCTGCAAAGGGCACTTTTTTTGCTAAAAGCAGTTTTTCCTAACAAATGCAAGATATAACATGGGCTATCTCCGCAAGGAGACATCAGATCTGCAAAACTCATGGTTTTTTGGTCTTCGGTGAGCCTGGGGAACTTGAATATGTGTTTGTTTTTCGAATTTGAGCTCTATGTGCAAAGGGCACTTTTCTTGCTAAAAGCAGTTTTTACTAACAAATGCAAGATATAACATGGGCTATCTCCGCAAGGAGACATCAGATCTGTAAAACTCATGGTTTTTTGGTCTTCGGTGAGCCGGGGGAACATGAATATGTGTTTGTTTTTCGAATTTGAGCTCTATCTGCAAAGGGCACTTTTCTTGCTATAAGCAGTTTTTCCTAACAAATGCAAGATATAACATGGGCTATCTCCGCAAGGAGACATCAGATCTGCATAACTCATGGTTTTTTGGTCTTCGATGAGCCGGGGGAACATGAATATGTGTTTGTTTTTCGAATTTGAGCTCTATCTGCAAAGGGCACTTTTCTTGCTATAAGCAGTTTTTCCTAACAAATGCAAGATATAACATGGGCTATCTCCGCAAGGAGACATCAGATCTGCATAACTCATGTTTTTTGGTCTTCGATGAGCCGGGGGAACATGAATATGTGTTTGTTTTTCGAATTTGAGGTCTATCTGCAATGGGCACTTTTCTTGCTAAAAGCAGTTTTTCCTAACAAATGCAAGATATAACATGGGCTATCTCCGCAAGGAAACATCAGATCTGCATAACTCATGGTTTTTTGGTCTTCGGTGAGCCGGGGGAACATGAATATGTGTTTGTTTTTCGAATTTGAGCTCTATCTGCAATGGGCACTTTTCATGCTATAAGCAGTTTTTCCTAACAAATGCAAGATATAACAAGGGCTATCTCCGCAAGGAGACATCAGTATTGCAAAACGCATGGTTTTTTGGTCTTCGGTGACCCGGGGAACATGAATACGTGTTTGTTTTTCGAATTTGAGCTCTATCTGCAAAGGGCACTTTTCATGCTATAAGCAGTTTTTCCTAACAAATGCAAGATATAACTTGGGCTATCTCCGCAAGGAGACATCAGATCTGCAAAACTCATGGTTTTTTGGTCTTCGGTGAGCCTGGGGAACTTGAATATGTGTTTGTTTTTCGAATTTGAGCTCTATGTGCAAAGGGCACTTTTCTTGCTAAAAGCAGTTTTTACTAACAAATGCAAGATATAACATGGGCTATCTCCGCAAGGAGACATCAGATCTGTAAAACTCATGGTTTTTTGGTCTTCGGTGAGCCGGGGGAACATGAATATGTGTTTGTTTTTCGAATTTGAGCTCTATCTGCAAAGGGCACTTTTCTTGCTAAAAGCAGTTTTTCCTAACAAATGCAATATATAACATGGGCTATCTCCGCAAGGAGACATCAGATCTGCAAAACTCATGGTTTTTTGGTCTTCGGTGAGCCGGGGGAACATGAATATGTGTTTGTTTTTCGAATTTGAGCTCTATCTGCAAAGGGCACTTTTTTTGCTAAAAGCAGTTTTTCCTAACAAATGCAAGATATAACATGGGCTATCTCCGCAAGGAGACATCAGATCTGCAAAACTCATGGTTTTTTGGTCTTCGGTGAGCCTGGGGAACTTGAATATGTGTTTGTTTTTCGAATTTGAGCTCTATGTGCAAAGGGCACTTTTCTTGCTAAAAGCAGTTTTTACTAACAAATGCAAGATATAACATGGGCTATCTCCGCAAGGAGACATCAGATCTGTAAAACTCATGGTTTTTTGGTCTTCGGTGAGCCGGGGGAACATGAATATGTGTTTGTTTTTCGAATTTGAGCTCTATCTGCAAAGGGCACTTTTCTTGCTATAAGCAGTTTTTCCTAACAAATGCAAGATATAACATGGGCTATCTCCGCAAGGAGACATCAGATCTGCATAACTCATGGTTTTTTGGTCTTCGATGAGCCGGGGGAACATGAATATGTGTTTGTTTTTCGAATTTGAGCTCTATCTGCAAAGGGCACTTTTCTTGCTATAAGCAGTTTTTCCTAACAAATGCAAGATATAACATGGGCTATCTCCGCAAGGAGACATCAGATCTGCATAACTCATGTTTTTTGGTCTTCGATGAGCCGGGGGAACATGAATATGTGTTTGTTTTTCGAATTTGAGGTCTATCTGCAATGGGCACTTTTCTTGCTAAAAGCAGTTTTTCCTAACAAATGCAAGATATAACATGGGCTATCTCCGCAAGGAAACATCAGATCTGCATAACTCATGGTTTTTTGGTCTTCGGTGAGCCGGGGGAACATGAATATGTGTTTGTTTTTCGAATTTGAGCTCTATCTGCAATGGGAACTTTTCATGCTATAAGCAGTTTTTCCTAACAAATGCAAGATATAACAAGGGCTATCTCCGCAAGGAGACATCAGATCTGCATAACTCATGGTTTTTTGGTCTTCGGGGAGGTGGGGGAACATGAATATGTGTTTGTTTTTCGAATTTGAGCTCTATCTGCAAAGGGCACTTTTCATGCTATAAGCAGTTTTTCCTAACAAATGCAAGATATAACATGGGCTATCTCCACAAGGAGACATCAGATCTGCAAAACTCATGGTTTTTTGGTCTTCGGTGAGCCTGGGGAACTTGAATATGTGTTTGTTTTTCGAATTTGAGCTCTATGTTCAAAGGGCACTTTTCTTGCTAAAAGCAGTTTTTCCTAACAAATGCAAGATATAACATGGGCTATCTCCGCAAGGAGACATCAGATGTGTAAAACTCATGGTTTTTTGGTCTTCGGTGAGCCGGGGGAACATGAATATGTATTTGTTTTTCGAATTTGAGCTCTATCTGCAATGGGCACTTTTTATGCTATAAACAGTTTTTACTAACAAATGCAAGATATAACATGGGCTATCTCCGCAAGGAGACATCAGAACTGCAAAACGCATGGTTTTTTGGTCTTCGGGGAGGTTGGGGAACATGAATATGTGTTTGTTTTTCGAATTTGAGCTCTATCTGCAAAGGGCACTTTTCATGCTATAAACAGTTTTTGCTAACAAATGCAAGATATAACATGGGCTATCTCTGCAAAGAGACATCAGAACTGCATAACTCGTGGTTTTTTGGTCTTCGGTGAGCCGGGGAAACATGAATATGTGTTTGTTTTTCGAATTTGAGCTCTATCTGCAATGGGCACTTTTCATGCTATAAACAGTTTTTACTAACAAATGCAAGATATAACATGGGCTATCTCCGCAAGGAGACATCAGAACTGCAAAACGCATGGTTTTTTGGTCTTCGGTGAGCCGGGGGAACATGAATATGTGTTTGTTTTTCGAATTTGAGCTCTATCTGCAAAGGGCACTTTTCTTGCTATAAGCAGTTTTTGCTAACAAATGCAAGATATAACATGGGCTATCTCCGCAAGGAGACATCAGATCTGCATAACTCGTGGTTTTTTGGTCTTCGGTGAGCCGGGGAAACATGAATATGTGTTTGTTTTTCGAATTTGAGCTCTATCTGCAATGGGCACTTTTCATGCTATAAACAGTTTTTACTAACAAATGCAAGATATAACATGGGCTATCTCCGCAAGGAGACATCAGTATTGCAAAACGCATGGTTTTTTGGTCTTCGGGGAGGTGGGGGAACATGAATACGTGTTTGTTTTTCGAATTTGAGCTCTATCTGCAAAGGGCACTTTTCATGCTATAAGCAGTTTTTCCTAACAAATGCAAGATATAACATGGGCTATCTCCGCAAGGAGACATCAGATCTGCATAACTCATGGTTTTTTGGTCTTCGGTGAGCCGGGGGAACATGAATATGTGTTTGTTTTTCGAATTTGAGCTCTATCTGCAATGGGCACTTTTCATGCTATAAGCAGTTTTTCCTAACAAATGCAAGATATAACATGGGCTATGTCCGCAAGGAGACATCAGATCTGCATAACTCATGGTTTTTTGGTCTTCGGGGAGGTGCGGGAACATGAATACGTGTTTGTTTTTCGAATTTGAGCTCTATCTGCAAAGGGCACTTTTCATGCTATAAGCAGTTTTTCCTAACAAATGCAAGATATAACATGGGCTATCTCCGCAAGGAGACATCAGAACTGCAAAACTCATGGTTTTTTTGTCTTCGGTGACCCAGGGAACATGAATACGTGTTTGTTTTTCGAATTTGAGCTCTATCTGCAATGGGCACTTTTTATGCTATAAGCAATTTTTCCTAACAAATGCAAAATATAACATGGGCTATCTCCGCAAGGAGACATCAGATCTGCAAAACTCATGGTTTTTTGGTCTTCGGTGAGCCGGGGGAACATGAATATGTGTTTGTTTTTCGAATTTGAGCTCTATCTGCAAACAGCACTTTTCTTGCTAAAAGCAGTTTTTCCTAACAAATGCAAGATATAACATGGGCTATCTCCGCAAGGAGACATCAGATCTGCAAAACTCATGGTTTTTTGGTCTTCGGTGAGCCGGGGGAACATGAATATGTGTTTGTTTTTCGAATTTGAGCTCTATCTGCAAACAGCACTTTTCTTGCTAAAAGCAGTTTTTCCTAACAAATGCAAGATATAACATGGGCTATCTCCGCAAGGAGACATCAGAACTGCAAAACACATGGTTTTTTGATCTTCGGGGAGGTTGGGGAACATGAATATGTGTTTGTTTTTCGAATTTGAGCTCTATCTGCAAAGTGCACTTTTCATGCTAAAAGCAGTTTTTCCTAACAAATGCAAGATATAACATGGGCTATCTCCACATGGAGACATCAGATCTGCAAAACTCATGGTTTTTTGGTCTTCGGTGAGCTGGGGGAACTTGAATATGTATTTGTTTTTCGAATTTGAGCTCTATCTGCAAAGGGCACTTTTCTTGCTATAAGCAGTTTTTCCTAACAAATGCAAGATATAACATGGGCTATCTCCGCAAGGAGACATCAGATCTGCAAAACTCATGGTTTTTTGGGCTTCGGTGAGCCGGGGGAACATGAATATATGTTTGTTTTTCGAATTTGAGCTCTATCTGCAAAGGGCACTTTTCTTGCTATAAGCAGTTTTTCCTAACAAATGCAAGAAATAACATGGGCTATCTCCGCAACGAGACATCAGATCTGCATAACTCATGATTTTTTGGTGTTCGGTGAGCCGGGGGAACATGAATATGTATTTGTTTTTCGAATTTGAGCTCTATCTGCAAAGGGCACTTTTCATGCTATAAGCAGTTTTTCCTAACAAATGCAAAATATAACATGGGCTATCTCCGCAAGGAGACATCAGATCTGCAAAACTCATGGTTTTTTGGTCTTCGGTGAGCCGGGGGAACATGAATATGTGTTTGTTTTTCGAATTTGAGCTCTATCTGCAAAGGGCACTTTTCTTGCTAAAAGCAGTTTTTCCTAACAAATGCAAGATATAACATGGGCTATCTCCGCAAGGAGACATCAGATCTGCATAACTCATGGTTTTTTGGTCTTCGGTGAGCCGGGGGAAAATGAATATGTGTTTGTTTTTCGAATTTGAGCTCTATCTGCAAAGGGCACTTTTCTTGCTAAAAGCAGTTTTTCCTAACAAATGCAAGATATAACATGGGCTATCTCCGCAAGGAGACATCAGAACTGCAAAACGCATGGTTCTTTGGTCTTCGGGGAGGTGGGGGAACATGAATACGTGTTTGTTTTTCGAATTTGAGCTCTATCTGCAAAGGGCACTTTTCATGCTATAAGCAGTTTTTCCTAACAAATGCAAAATATAACATGGGCTATCTCCGCAAGGAGACATCAGATCTGCAAAACTCATGGTTTTTTGGTCTTCGGTGAGCCGGGGGAACATGAATATGTGTTTGTTTTTGGAATTTGAGCTCTATCTGCAAAGGGCACTTTTCTTGCTAAAAGCAGTTTTTCCTAACAAATGCAAGATATAACATGGGCTATCTCCGCAAGGAGACATCAGATCTGCATAACTCATGGTTTTTTGGTCTTCGGTGAGCCGGGGGAAAATGAATATGTGTTTGTTTTTCAAATTTGAGCTCTATCTGCAAAGGGCACTTTTCTTGCTAAAAGCAGTTTTTCCTAACAAATGCAAGATATAACACGGGCTATCTCCGCAAGGAGACATCAGAACTGCAAAACGCATGGTTTTTTGGTCTTCGGGGAGGTGGGGGAACATGAATACGTGTTTGTTTTTCGAATTTGAGCTCTATCTGCAAAGGGCACTTTTCATGCTATAAGCAGTTTTTCCTAACAAATGCAAGATATAACATGGGCTATCTCCGCAAGGAGACATCAGATCTGCAAAACTCATGGTTTTTTGGTCTTCGGTGAGCCTGGGGAACTTGAATATGTGTTTGTTTTTCGAATTTGAGCTCTATCTGCAAAGGGCACTTTTCTTGCTAAAAGCAGTTTTTCCTAACAAATGCAAGATATAACATGGGCTATCTCCGCAAGGAGACATCAGATCTGCATAACTCATGGTTTTTTGGTCTTCGGTGAGCCGGGGGAACATGAATATGTGTTTGTTTTTCGAATTTGAGCTCTATCTGCAAAGGGCACTTTTCTTGCTAAAAGCAGTTTTTCCTAACAAATGCAAGATATAACATGGGCTATCTCCACATGGAGACATCAGAACTGCAAAACGCATGGTTTTTTGGTCTTCGGTGAGCCGGGGGAACATGAATATGTATTTGTTTTTCGAATTTGAGCTCTATCTGCTAAAAATCACGGAAGTTTGTTTCTCTATCTCTGGGGTGTCAAACTCAATTTCATTGAGGGCCGCATCAGCATTGCAATTGCCCTCAGGGGGCCGGGTGAGTGCGGTCTGGGTGGGCGTGGCTAAAGTGCGTATGGCCTACTGGGTGGGTGTGGCCAGCTCTACATCCTTCGCATCAAGGGTGACTATGGGGGCCTGGGCAGGAATGGGACAGATCTGAGGGTCTCTGGCAGAAGGAGGGTCTCTGGGCCAGGGCCAAGACAGTGAGGGCCGTTCCCTCACTGTTTCCAGGATGGCTTCGCGGGCCACATGAAACCACTTCGCGGGCCGGATCCGGCCCGCGGGCCTTGTGTTTGACACGTCTACCCTAACCCTAACCCTAACCCTAACCCCTAACCCCTAAACCGTAACATTCACAGGCTGTTACCGTTGACTTGGTCTGTCACTAAGTGAAACATGTCACTAACTGAAACACATATGTTGGCTGTTACCATTGAGTTGGTCTTGCCATCCCTGAGTGACCTACACCTGCAATGGCTTGGTCTAACCGTCACTAAGTGAAACACGTCACTAAATGAAGCATGTGTTGCCTATTACTATTCAGTTGGTCTTGCCGCC